>LPNX010252100.1:0-40601 GCA_001517045.1 Pseudotsuga menziesii | reverse complement strand
GGAAACTAGGCACACTATCCAATATGTTTCAAAGAGGATTCAAAACTTTGTCATTGAAAGTATTCTTTCCCAACACCCTCATTGACAATGGATTTCACAATGACTCCATGGTCACGAGACAACTGGGGAATCTCAAAGGAAGTGATATTAGGTTTCTATAGGGTTTTAAAAACTGATATATGTGGATTTTTAATATGGGTTGTCTGAGTATATTTTACAAACAATTCACATGCATCCTCCTTCAATACTTTGTATGGTTTCAAAACTAGGAAAAAGTAGTAAACTAGTCTTTCTTGGTTTGATTCCAAACACCACCGAAGATTTCCAAGTGTTTTATGGAGGGATACTATGGGATTTAAAACATAATAACAGATATCAAACATTCAATGTTTGAATCATAAAATTATTTTATGTGTTATTCAAGTTTGCACAATTTTGGCCAATTTTGAGCTTTGCTAGTCATAACTATAGGAGGTTCCAATTGACTCCAAATGGTATCGAATTTGAAAATAAAGGATACAGTGATACTTATAACATACCAATATGATATATGAGAACATTTTATCTAATTTAGGCCTCTGCAACTTGGTTTTGGGCTAAGGATAAAAGGGGAAAATTTCCAAGGAAATTGTCGTGAAATTCTCCTGAAGGGTGGAGGTCAAATTGACTCTCCAACTCAAGTACGACCCTCCCAAATTTCATAATAGGGTATGGGTATGTATATCATACATAAATGGGCTTCATTATTAATGGTCATTAATATTTTCAAACTATTTATGAAACGCAACATCTATATGGAAACTTTCAGGCAATTTTCTTATGGGGAAAATTACAACACTAGTTTAAATTGGACATGTGAAAAGCATAATAAATGGTTCATATGGTAAAATAACATATAATGGCCCTATACATAATAAAATATAATATCCCAAAAGAATCGAAATCACATAAATTATCTCATACAAATATGATATAAACTCTTTCAAGCTTGAAGCCAATTTCATTAAAACTAGTGACTCAAAAGCATGAGAATGCAAGCTTTTTACACATAGATTTCTGATATTTTGAATTACAGAGCATATGGGAATAAGATTACATATACATACATAATATGTGCCATCACATGAGATTATGGGTAAATGGAGAAGAAGGAATGAGAGAATAGGGAGATAGATGAGAACTCGAGTTGTATGGACCTTCAACCTGAAACTAAACAATTTCATTCAGATCCAATTATAGGTATGAAAGGACTCTCCATTAACCAACTTGGAAAGGAATCCAACTCCCTCTAAATTGGTTCACAAGCAGGAAGAGTTAACACTCACCATGCAATGGACAAGAAAAAGCTCTGCAAAATTCCAAAGGCCAATTAACAAATGATCAAAATCCCTTCTCCTTCCACATGACACTCTTTTATTAACTTCATAAGGCCTCCTAAGGTCGAATTTCCCTCCATGGGATTCCTACAACTCATCTAAGTGGTTTAGTAACTCTTATGATGCTTTTCTTCTTCTTCATGCTCCAATTTTTTCCCCAATTCGAATGGATGACTCTAACTCCCAAATGCTCCCTATTGGTGGCTATTTTTAGCCTTGTCATGTCATATTTTCCATAGGTATGCAATCAGGTCTGAATTTGTCATATAATATTTCATCATTAGTTGTCATAGAGTGCATGGAATCTCCTTCCAAGTGGCACACATTGTCTTCTTAGTCTCTTCCTCTTCCATGGGAGTTACTCTCCTCTCCTAATTTGAATTACTTGACTCGTGATAGGCCATGTGACACCACATCGCCTTCTGTGAATGTTACATTCCTCATGGGTTCGAATTTGGATGAAGGTCATGATGAGTGTGTGGGGGAATCTAGTCACCCAAAGGCTCCACAATCTTCCATTTGTCTCCATGAACCAATGCCACCTTATTTTCTTAACATTTATTATTTGTGTGACCCATTTTAATGTGAATATGGTAAACCAAGGTCCTTTTGGGTCCTGTATCTCCCTTATTACCAAATTTATGTCTCCATGTCAACCTAGGGAACTAGTAGGTTGGTGAAAAATTATTTACAAGTAGTCTTATTTGGATGGAGACATGACAACCCTCCCACCCAATATTTCTTGTCCTCAATAAATTCCAAGTTTGGATACTGCAAAATTTGTTCATCTTCCCAAGTGGCATCCTCACTTGGTAACTCCTTCCATTGCACCAAGTAATATCTTATGGTTATGCTCCTTAATTTTATTTAGCTTCCATTTGAGTAGGGGCACTCATGTTCTACAATTTTATGTTTCCAAAATTTAAGATATGTGGTTTTTGCATATTGATATCTCCTGTGACATCACTACTAAACACCAAAAGATTAATTAATTCCATTAAAACAAAATTTGCACAAATAGTCTTTTTGTTGTTAAGAAATACTTGTCACCCAGGGACAATTAATTTCTACCATTAGATAATAGACAACAACACAGGGGAATATAAGTCGTCAAAATCACTTGGGGATCGCACCCGTCCTGGGCCACACCAACCCTTAACATGGCTGGATTTATTGGTGTCTCATCCCAACTAGCTCACCCCTAAGAGGTTTGAACCCAGGTCACCTTGATAACAATACCCACTCCTTAACCAAATGAGATAGTGATATTTAACAATCTGCACTAATTTTCTTTACTTCCTTATTTTGGGAACCTTTTATGAACCTTCAACCCCCTTTTTGCTCTTGTATAATTCTTTAAAGTTGGTACTGAGTTTCCAAACTTTTATTTTTCAAGACTCCAAGAAATTTTCAAAGAGGAACCACCATGCTTGTTGTTGCACTACTATGATTACAATCACCTTCTCAAGCGGCGACTCAATCTCCCATACTTCTTATTTCCCCCAAAACTGAAAACAAGCAATACCAAGATCTTGTTGCTTGTATTGCACCCTTCCAAACATCATGCATACAAAATATTGATTATGAAATTACATAAAAACATCATACACATTTTCATCAAGAAGGTACCTCATCAAAGAATCATGGAAGTGCTTGTACACCCAAGTAAGTTGATCATCATGTAGCCCATACACACAAGCATAAGGTGTTATATCAAATCTTATCCAATGAGATAGGTAAGGATCCCATGTCCTATAATTATTCTCCCAAAGAATGTAAGATGCATCAAAATAATCATCCATGTTCTCTTTCATCCAAGAAGTGAATGAAGAACCTCCACTAAAAAACCAACTAAGGAGCCAAGAAAATGGGGAAACTTCAAGTGGCTCAAATACGTCTCATCAATACACCCATGAATATGTATATCATCAAGAAATAATAAAGGTTGTTGCTTCTAATAATAATGTGCTTCAATCATATACCTATTCACCCAAGTGTTGGATGAAGTTCCTCCAACATTAAATGGACTAAGCAAGGAGAAAGGAAAATCAAGAGTCTTCAAGTGACTCAAGTGAACATCATAGGTGCACCCATGTAGATGTGTATCATCATAATGTAACAAAGGATGTTGCTACAAATTTAAAGAAGATGGTGCTCTAATCATGTAATCATTAAAAGGAGAGATAGAAGTTTCATGCTCCTCATGTGGCACCATAAAAGGAAACTTTCCACCCAATTATCATCCCCAATTGACGTGGCTGAAAATGAAGTAGGGAGTGAATTATTGTGAACCAAGCTTACCTCTTTGCAACTCTTACCCATCAAAATTTTGAATGCATATTCTCCATCATTTATTGGTCCAATTGTTGTGAGTTCATGTGTCTCCTCCAAGGATTTGGGACCCTCACCAAGAGGCAACTCATAATCCCTCTAAGTAAGAACAAGTGTTTGGTTTCCTTCTTGTTTGAATGTAGCCTTTTCAAGCACCTACATATCAACATGTACCTCATGTTCCACCACCACATGAGGTTCCTCCTTTGTAACATAAATTATTTCAGTCATTGAATGATTGTTTGGTATGTAGGAGGGTGTAAAGGACCCTTGCAACCTCTCTTGACGTTGCTCAGTATGCACCATATATTTTTGGAGTGCATTTTGGGTGGACTCCAACTCATTTGAGATATTGGAATTATCTTCTAAATTCTTCAGGGTTATTCCATGATACAAACCAATAATCGCAATCAAATAATCTCTATCAGAAAGAAAATTCAAAAGATTACCTTTGATGTTGGATATTTCCCTATGAATTTTCTCGATGTCGTCCATGGAATATTTCTCTGCCATGCTCCAACAAATTTTCAAGACCAAAGCATGTGTTCCATGGATATTCTTTTAGGCCTCTTAAATATTATTTTCATCCATCATCAATGACCCTTCAAGAAAAAGAGGGTTCTTATTGAGGAGCCTCCTCTTCTTATTTTTCTTGATTTGATCAACTTCGTGAAGCTCAAGTGGTGATGGGGAAGTTGATCTTGGTTCTTAATTATCTGCTACAAGGTATTCATATTCATGCTCATGAGAAATTTGGCTTGCAACAACATCTTGAAAAGTGTTCTCTATGTCACCAACATAGAGGTGTGAGCACCCATCAATAGGTACTCCTTCATAGTTCAATCATCCATCAATAGATGCTCTTTGGTCCATGTCCATAGTAGAATGTGTCTCAGAATGATATTCAATAGTTTTAAGGGACTATTCCTCATTATCATGTGATGTTTCCTCATCTTTTTCAGAGTCACTTGGCAGTGACTTTAGATCCTCTTGATGTAATTCATTTTCTACTTCACCACCCACAGAACTTGGTGGATCCTTGGTCTCCTCCATAATTATCGATTGTTGATTGTTCCTTAATGACTTCACATATGCACTATTAGGCCTATATCCAAACACCCAATCAACAAAGTCTTCAAAAAAATGGTCTTATGTGTCTCTCCCATCAAAGTAAGATATGATTGATATTGTTGGAATAAGATTTTACATGTTTCTCTCAAGCATTATAATTCTTTAATAGGAGTAGCTCATGGTGGTTTAACACATACATATTCACTCAGTTGATTCCACTCATCTACTATTTCGTTCATGCCATAAGGAGTATCAATATTCTCTTTAGACTCTACAAATTTAGGAGTTGTAGGTTTGGTTTGATTTTTGAATTCATGGGGTCGATTGTGAGGTCTAGTCCTTGAGAAAATAGTTTCCCCATAGGTCTTCTTATCTTCATGATGGGGACTACTACTACCCCCTGCTTCGATCTTACCCTCAAGTTGGAAATCCATCAATTTGAACCTCCTTATCATCCATAACTTCTACTCCTATTTTATCCCTAAACACCACTAAAACAGAATTGGCTTCTTCACCTTCTTCTCTTCCACTGACCATTAGAGGAAATTTCAACTCAAAATGGGCCTTTCAACCCTAATTCAAATTCCATGTCATCATGTGTTAGCCAATGAAATTGCTTTAAATTTGAAATACCGTATAGGTCTTAAACAATTTTTTAATATACATTTGGGGATAGGTATCATAATAAAAACTACTTTTTTTGTTCGTATTTTCGACATATCTCCTTGTGTTTTTACTCAAATTTTGATGGGGAGAGCTTGTTGTATGTGGAATTAAATTCCACATCCAACGAGTACCCACTCGACATACTTTTGACGGACCCCTTTACCCCAAAAACAAGAAATACCTGAAAAAACATGATGATTATCATCACGTTTTTTTAGGTATTTCTTGTTTTTGGGGTAAAGGGGTCCTTCAAAAGTATGTTGAGTGGGTACTCGTTGGATGTGGAATTTAATTCCGCATCCAACAAGCTCTCCCAATCAAAATTTTAGTAAAAACTTAGGGAGATATGTCGAAAATACGAACAAAAAGAGTAGTTTTTTTCTTTTCTTCCTCCAAAATTAATAAATATTATTTTATTATTTTATTAATTATTTTATTATTTCCCTTAGGAGGCCCATTTTGAGTTGAAATTTCCTCTATTGAATGTCTTTAGTTTTAGTTTCTAGTGGAGGGAGATAATCATCATGAACCATGAATAGAGAACTTCAACAGGTGCCAATACCATGCTCTGATACCAATATAGTGTCCCTAATTTGGGAAACTAGGTGCACTATCCAATATATTTCAAATAGGATTCAAAACTTTGTCATTGAAAGCACTCTTTCTCAACACCCTCATTGCCAATGGATTTCACGCCAACTCCATGATTATAAGACAACTATGGAAGATCAAGGGAAGTGATATTAGGTTATTATAGGATTTGAGAAATTGATTTATGCAGATTCTTAATATGGCGTGTCTAATGAATTTTTATAAAGAGTTCACATACATCCTCCTTCAATACTTTGTCTAGTTTCAAAACTAGGAAAAAGTACTAAACTAGTCTTTCTTGGTTTGATTCGAAACACCACCAAAACTTTACAAATTTATTATGGATGTATCCTATTGGAAGTAAAATATACTAAAAGACCTCATACACTCAATGTTCGAATCATAAAACTCATTTTGACATGTCATTCAAGTTTGCACAATTTTGGCCAATTTCGAGCTTTGCTAGTTGTCATTGTAGGAGGTTCCAACTGACTCCAAATGGTCTCAAGTTTGAAAATAAAGGATATGGTTATTCTTATAACATCCTATTAATCTTGCACATTGATCTAGGGACTAAACATCAGTCTCATCAAATATTAATCAACAAATAACTCATGAAATGGTGTAATCGGACTACGGAAAGAGTAGTTGCTCTATATATTCAAACAAAGAATGAGAAATTACATTACAATTTCATGCTACAATCATGAATGAGAAGCAATTCAAATTCCTAAGGAGGTCATTCGAATTGAATGAGTGAGTCTAGCTTAACTGAATGTAAGCCACAGTCAACACTCAAGTTAACCACTGATCAAAACCCTAATTGACTCCACTGAGCCCTAACTGAAGTCAAAATGCAATAAATGACTGAGTCTCAACTGAAAGAGATCAGACACATGTCATAGCAAGCCAACCATCAAGTGTTAGCGCTTCAATGACTCCAATGAACCCCGATGAGGTTAACTAAAGTGGAACTGAACATCAGAAGTGGTTGGAGGCGCCCCTGTTGACTCTAGTTCATTAAATAATCAATTTAATGAAGGGAGGAACCTTCACTACCCTATTTAACTAATTGTAACCATAAGTTAGCAATTAGGTGCATTAATATCACTCAGATCACTCCCGGAGTGCTCTAGTTAGCGTCCCCAAATGTAGGAGAAGGCTAAGTTAGCCTCCTTGAATGAAGGTAGGTGTGGATGTGATCTAGTTGATGACATTTAATGCTCCAATGATGTTAATTAAGCCAATAATACTTAGGATAGTGGTGTAACTAGGCCAAATTGACCAAAATGAGTGTGTAAGGTGGTAAATGTCTCCAACACCCCCGCTTGAGCTATACTCAGGAGGAGTTAGAAAACATAAAATACATAAAAATGCTAGGGTCCTAGAAACTAGAGCCATAGGTCACCCTGTACAATGCTGAAACTGAAACAATGCTAAAAAACAAAATAAGTGAGGAAAAGAGGGAAAACCCAGTGGGAAACCCCCCCCCCTCAAGCTGAACACTGAAAGTAGTATGAATCACCCTGATGAAATCACCCCCAACAGTGAACGGAGGTAAGTGAACTTCTTTTCTGAAAATCTCTTGGTGAATATGTCTGCAATCTGCTCATCAGTTGGGTAGTATTGCAGAATGATGGTCCTGTCATGCACTAGCTCCCTGATATAGTGCATGTGGATCTCTACATGCTTGGTCCTCTTCCTGGTAACTGGATCTATGGATATCTTAATAGCACTTTTATTGTCATGAAAAAGGACAGTGGACAAAGTATTACCAAGATCAAACTCTGAAAGAATGCCTTGCAACCAAACTGCTTGGATGCAAGCATTCATCGCTCCTCAATACTCGACCTCTGCTGAAGATAGTGCTATGGCAGCCTGCTTTTTGCTATACCAGCAAATGGGGCCACCACCAAACATGAATACATATCTATAAGTAGACTTTTGATCAATAGAATCACCCACCCAATCGGAATCTGTGTATCCAACTAGCTCTAGCTCGGAGTCTGTAACATAGTGAATGCCGCAGGTCCTGGTTCCTTGAATATACTGTAGGATCCTCTTGGCTACCTTCCAATGAAGATCATGAGGCTCATGCATTTATCTTGATACAGCATTCATGGCACAATAGATATCAGGCCAAGAATGTGTCAAGTACAACAAGTTACCAATCAGTTGTCGATAACTAGTGCAGTCCATGGGAGGTGTGCTTTTTCCTTCTTCAAGGTTGATCCCTGAAAGAAAAGGGAATGGTGCAGGCATAAAATCAGCCATGTTAAACTTGAGTAATGGGTCTGAAATGTATTTGGACTGAGTGACCATAATCCCATCAAAATTTTGCTCAATTTCGAGCCCCAAAAATTGTTTTAGGAGCCCCAAATCACTCATTTCAAAAGCATTGTGGAGACCAGTTTTGATGGCTGAAATGGAGGCAACTATGCTACCTTTGATCAGTAATTCATAAACATATAAAAAAATAATAATAATATTACCATCAGACTGCTGTAAATACCCATTTGCATCTGATCTACACCTTTGGAAGTTCTGCGAGAGAAGGAAGGCATCCATCTTGGAATACCACTCTCTTGGGGCCAGTTTTAACCCTTATAGTGACGTCTTTAGCTTGCAAACCAAAGATGGATCAGTGATGTAGCCCTTAGGATGCTTCATGTATATCTCCTCATGAATATCTCCATGCACAAAGGCTGACTTAACATCCATATGATGCACTTCTCAGTGCTTAAATGCTGAAATTGCCAAAACAAGGCGGATGGAGTCCATTTTTGCAACCGGTGCAAAGGTCTCATGGTAGTCCACTCCTTGGACTTGAGAGAAACCTTTTTCCACCAGCCTTGCCTTATATTTGTAGGTGATTCCATCAGCAGCAACCTGGGTCCAAAACACCCACTTGCATTGAACCAATTTCCTTCCTGGAGGAAGAGAAACTAGCTCCCAAGTAGTGTTTTTCTGAGGAGAATTCATCTCTTCATCCATGGAAACTTGCCATCTCAGATACTTCTGAGCATGGTAGTAGGATTTTGTATCTAAAATAATCATCAAATATCAAT
Organism: Pseudotsuga menziesii; assembly: GCA_001517045.1. Lineage (NCBI taxonomy): Eukaryota > Viridiplantae > Streptophyta > Pinopsida > Pinales > Pinaceae > Pseudotsuga > Pseudotsuga menziesii. The sequence goes on along the minus strand of LPNX010252100.1, from coordinate 31,498 downwards.
TTTCATACAGAAAATTATCAGGACAAGAGAGTGCAATACCTACTCTTTGGAAATCAGACCGGGTTCTCCTTGGATCATCCAGATTTCCAATGTTATCTTCTGCGGAGGAGAGTGTCTATCGAGCCCATGTGGGAAGATGATTTTGCACTTCAGGTTCTGATTCAGCATATAATTATTGCTGCACACTGATATCAGAAATCAGAGGATCCAAATCAGGGTCATCACCCCCAATTTCATCATCCAAATATTCAGTAGAATAGGAAGGAAATTCGGCAGTTTTCTCCTTGACTAGTTCCACCTCCTGAAGAGGCTCATCAAACTTGACACTTATCTCGATGATGATCTATTTGGTTTTGATATCCAGCAGCTTGAAACCTTTAGATTCATCAGGATACCCAATAAAAATACATTCTATGCTTTGTGGTTTCAAGGCCCTTCTTTTATCAAGCGGAATCCAGGCCCATGTAGTGGACCCAAACACCCATAGGTTCGGCACATCCGACTTGTGTTCGAATTATGCTTTGAAAGGGGTATTCAATTTCATGGATGAGTGTGGCAACCTATTTTGAATGTATTTTGTAGCATGCATGGCCTCAGTCCACAAATTTGCAGCAAGCTTCTTGAATTCCAACATACAGGTGGTCATCTCCTTGAGAGACCGATTCTTCCTTTCTGCTACTCCGTTCTGCTGGGGAGTGTATGGAATTGAATGTTGGACCTAAATACCAATTTGGGAGCATATGTGTAGAAAATCATTACTGACATACTCCCCTCCATTATCAGATCTCAATATCTTGATCTTAAGCCCAGAGGCATTTTCAAGCAAGGCCTTCAATTCAGAAATTTTTTCACATACTTCAGACTTCTTTTTGAGAAAGAAGACCCATGTGTACCTTGAAAAATCATCAATAAAAGTAAGAAGATACCTTGATCCATTCATGAATGTGATAGGAATCAGACCGCTGATATCAGAATTTATCAGCCCCAATATGCATGTAGCTCGGTTTGCCTTCCCCCGATTGAACTTGTGCTCAGGATGTTTTCCAATCACACAGCCCTTGTAATTTCCGGTGGTTTCCTTGATGACCAGGAGACCTTCAACCATGGAGTTTTTCTGTAATTGCTATAAAAATTTGAAATTTAGATGGCCAAACCTTTCATGCCACAGCCTACTAACCTCATTTCCATGAGTTAGCAGAGCGGTGGGATTTGCTTCCGGCACAAAGTGGGAGAACTCATAGGCTCTTGCATGATGGTTTGCAAGACCTTTAGCAATGAGTTTCCTGGATGCAAGCTCTGTTATCTCAACATCATTTGGGCTGAAAGAAACTCTCTTAGGCACTCCAGTATGTGTCATCTAATAGACACTAAGGATATTTGATGCCAGAGACGATACATACAACACATTTGAAAAAAAAACATTTTCAAGATCAACAGTACCTTGTCCTTCTAAAATGATGGTGGAGTCATCTCCCATGTGGATGCAGATGGATTTTTTGGTCTCCAAGGATGAAAAGGAGTCTCTTTCAACCATGATGTGGTTTGAAGCTCCAGAATCAATCAAGAGTGCTTTGTACTTCGAAGTGCTTGCCATGAGGGCATGACCTTTTTCATGCCGTGGTTCCCGATCTTGCTGATCTCTCCTTTGAAAGCTTTCTGAAAGATTGATGTGATTTCTCTCAAGGAGAGAGGTAGCTTCATCAAGCTTCTTCTTCATGCAAGCATGTTCAGGGTGGAATCCCTTCTCGCAGTATGAACGCTTGAATTTTTCCTTGCCATGGTGCCCTTTTCCTTTGTTCTTCCTTGAGCTGGAAGACTCATCATGCTATTGATTTTCAACTCTAGGCTTAGGAGCATCAAATTTAGTTTTTGGGTTCTTTTGCTGCTTTCCTTTACCCTTCAGATCTTTGGGCCCCAAGACATGGAGGGCTTGATCACAGGAGTATCTAATGATCCCCATATGGACAAGCTTATCATGTTCAATTGTGAGGGACTCAATGAAGGAATTGAGTGTGGGCATCTTCCATCCAGGGGTTGTGAGATTCCCCGCACAGAATGTAGAAACAAAAAATGAATAATCAGTCCCAAGTTTGGAGAGTATGGCGAGGATGAGCTGATCATCTACCTTCACCACTTTGCATTGCTTCAAGAGTAAAACACTGTGCTTGAACCTTGTGAAGAAGTCATTCAGAGTCTCGAAATTGGAGGGCTGGAGAGACATTAATTCATTTTCGAGCTGGTAAACTCTCAAGTCATCTTGCTTTCCATATAGATTTTCCAAGTTGTCCCATATTTCTTTTGGAGTCTTCAATCCCGCAAGATGGAAAAGAAGATCCCAGGAAATAGAGAGGCACAAGAAACCGAATGCTTCATCCTTCTTGTTCAAGAATCTTGATTTTTCTATGGTAGAACTAGGCTCATCTTCAGTGTCCATGGTGACTCTATAGAGTCCTTTGGAGCACAGCCGAATCTCCATTTCACCTTTCCATGAGTGTAAATTCTATGGAGTCAAAAGTTCTACTAAGGAGGCCATCTGGATCTGCTAGAGTGAATGCTTCACCTGTAGAAAACTTGAAAATCACAACAGAAAGGGCAATGTAAGGTCGGATAGCCTGCACATTTTAGGATTTCATCACACCCAACATAGTCAATCAAGCAAGCTTGATCAACAAGTTCTTTACTTGGGGTATTAAGTGGTAAGCCTTGGCTTCTAGTGCAATGTTGGATTTTTGAGCTATTGCTCAATTTTCATGCAGAAATCTGTCAAAAAGATTGTTTTTGAGAGATAGAGCTTCGTCCCGCCGTGAGCTCTGATACCATATTAATCTTACACATTGATCTAGGGACTAAACATCAGTCTCATCAAATATTAATCAACAAATAACTCATGAAATGGTGTAATCGGACTACGGAATGAGTAGCCACTCTGTATATTCACACAAAGAATGAGAAATTACATTACAATGTCATGCTACAAGCATGAATGAGAAGCAATTCGAATTCCTAAGGAGCTCATTCAAATTGAACGAGTGCATCTAGCTTAACTGAATGTAAGCCATAGTCAACACTCAAGTTAACCACTGATCAAAACCCTAATTGACTCCACTGAGCCCTAACTGAAGTAGGAGTGCAATAAATGATTGAGTCTCAACTGAAAGAGATCAGACACATGTCATAGCAAGCCAACCATCAAGTGCTAGTGCTTCAATGACTCCAATGAATCCAGATGAGGTTAACTAAAGTGGAACTAAACATCAGAAGTGGTTGGAGGTGCCCCTATTGACTCCAGTTCATTAAATAATCATTAAATAATCAATTTAATGAAGGGAGGCGCCTTCACTGCCCTGTTTAACTGATTGTAACCATCAGTTAGTAATTAGGTGGATTAATATCATTCAGAAAACTCCCGGAGTGGTCTAGTTAGCCTCCCTGAATGTAGGAGAGGGCTAAGTTAGCCTCCTTGACTGAAGGTAGGCATGGATGTGATCTAGTTGATGACATTTAATGCTCCACTGATGTTAATTAAGCCAATAATACTTAGGATAGTGGTGTAACTAGGCCAAATTGACCAAAATGAGTGTGTAAGGTGGTAAATGTCTCCAACACATCCCAATATGACCCATGAGATATTTGTCTCTCACTTTATGCTTCTACATCTTGGTTTGGGTCTAAGGAGAAAAGAAGAGAATTTCCTAGGAAATTATGGTCAAATTTCCCCTAGGGGTGGAGGCCAAATTGGTTGTCCAAATCAAGTATGATCCTCCCAAATTTAATAAAAGATAATGGTGATTTATATAATAAATCAATGGACATCATTATTCATGGTTATTAAGCTTTCCAAACTAGTTATGAGGTGCGACATCTATATGGTAACTTTCAGGGATTTTGCTTATGGAGAAATTACATTACTAGTTTAAATTGCACACATGAAAAGTAGAATAAATGGTCCAGATGGTAACATAACATACTTCTCCAGCAACATCCAACTCAGATAAAATCTCTCATACAAATTTGATATAAACTCTTTCATACTTGAAGCCAATTTGATTAAAACGAGTGACTCAAAAGCATGGGAATGCAAGATTTTTACACATGGATTTCTGATATTTAGAATTACATAGAATATGGACATAAGATTATAGATCCATACATCATATACCCAATATTTGCATCAAATATATTCATCAAAGCACAATCACCACTCCAACATGTGCGCCATCACATGAGACTATGGGGGAATGGAGAAGAAGGAATGAGAGAATATGGACATAGATGAGAACTCGATATGTATGGACCTTAAAAATGAAACTAAACACATTCGTTCATATCCAATTATAGTTATAAATGTCCTCTCCATACACCAACTTGGAAAGGAATCCAACTCCCTCGAAATTGGTTCATAAGCAAGGAGAGTGAACACTCACCGTGCAATGGACAAGCAAAAGTTCTCCAAAATGCCAAAGTCCAAATAATGAAGGATAAAAATATGTTCTCCTTCCTCATGAAATTATTTTCTTAACTTCATTATTCCTCCTAAGTTCAAATTTCCATCCAATATGTGACTCCTCCAACTCATCTTAGTGGTTTAGTAACTCCTATGACACTTGTCTTCTTCTTCATGCTCCAATTATTTCCCCAATTCGAATGGATTCCTATAAATCTCAAATGTGCCCTCTTAGTGGCTATTTTTATCCTTGTCATGTCATATTTGTCATAGGTATGCAATCAATTTTGAATTTGTCATATTTTTCATATAATCTTCCATCATTAGTTGTCATAGAGTGCATGGCATCTCCTTCCAAGTGGCTCGCGTTGTCTTTTTAGTCTCTTCCTCTTCCATGGGAGTTACTCTCCTCTCCTAATTCAAATTACTTGGCTCATGATAAGCCATGTGACAATACATCACCTTCTAAGAACGTTACATTCCTCATGGGTTCAAATTTGGATGAAGGTCATGCCAAGTGTGTGGGGGAATCTAGTCACCCAAAGACACTATAAGTTTCCAATTGTCTCCATGAACCAATGGCACCTTATTTTATTCAAATTTATTATTTATTTTACCCATTTTTATGTGAATATGGTAAACCAAGGTCCTTTTGGGTCCTATATCTCCCTTATTACCAAATTTATTTCTCCACCTCAACCTAGGGAACTATTAGGTTGGTGAAACATTATTTGCAAGTAGTTTTATTTGGATGGGGACATGACACTTGTTGATATGTATTTGAAATGAATGTTATAAGAATGAAACCATGAAGAGATAAAATCAATACCTTAGAGGAAATTGCACCTTCTCAAAGAAGCCATCCAGTGGCTCAGATCTAAACCACGCAAGGAGAAAAACAATAAGGATCAATCTTAAAGTCCTTTGGGGGTAAAAAATAACAATACAAAGGAGTAATTCAAAATAACATGTGAGGATTGAATAATAGGAAGAAAAAGGAATCACCAATTACTGAAAGAACCGGGAGATAAACTAATTGGATCAAGTAAGTATGTACCTATCTCTAATAAATTCTTCAACCCACCTTCATAGAAACGATGAAACTCATATACTAGAATATAAGAGGATTGAATAAGAGTTGTTACCACCTAAGTTTTACTTAGTGGTTTTTTATCAAGTGAGTTTGGTGAACCAGACAAAGATGATTTGTTCGGACTTCAGAAGACCTTCGGAAGTGCTTCTAGGAAGTGCTTGTTGTACTATATCACATGTTCATACCCCATAGTGGACTTGTAATGAAATGTTCTAGCATCATAGTGTCTATAAAAGACTCGGTCTCTTGGAATTTATTTGTCAATCTGATCAGCCCAAGGTGTTTTTTCCCTTGGTTATTATTGGTTGTTAAATAAACGACTAATAATTTCTGAGTTTTTCACTCAATACCTCCAAAGTTGGGGTGGCCGGCTTGGCATTTAGGCCTATTGAGGTTATTAGAGTCTATGTGTCAATGTATAAACATGCTAGGCATTATGGTCGATTCATATGAACATGTCTAAGTCCCCCTAGGTTTTAATATTTTTTAATTTTTTAAGTTTTAATATTTCCAAAACTTAGGCTATTTTTTAAAGGTCTAAATGGAAAAATTGGTTTTGTAATAAAAGTGGGCTCAGAAATCAGTTTCAGTCATGGGGGTGCTCATTTTCAAACTCAGAGCGCCATGTAAACCCATAAACCCACTTTTCCTAAGTTTTGAGTGATTTTCCCATCACTCAGGTCAGCAAACCCTAAAAATCAAATATTGATTATTTTAATTGATAAATTAATTAAATAATGGAGAAAACCCCAAATCCTAAATTAGTGGGACTTGCTCCGATTTGACTGAAATAAATCTCATCAGCTTTGGATTGATTGAAGATGACCTTTCCTTGACAGAAGGAGGTGATCTAGGCTGAACAGAAAGTGTACCACAACATGCAATCTTGGGAATTACGCCCTCTCTCTCTCCTCCACAAGTGTGGGCTCATCTGGATGAGTTTTGGTGGATGTTTCATTTAACAGGTTGAGGTGTCAATGCGATCAGATCTCCGATTGATAGTTGCACTCAGTGAGACTCAGATCAGACTCAGTTTGGCTCAGATCAAACTTAGATTGACTCCACATGCAGCTGCAGTCTCTCTCTCCTTGGGAATTGCGCCCCCCTGGGGCTAGGTTTCCAGTTTTTGTTATAAATAAAGCATGGGTTTCCTCTTCCAAGCTAGTTAGAGTTGGATTGAAGAGCTGTTGTTATTGTATTGTTTACTATTTTGGAATAAAGAAAGCTTTGGAGGCAAGATCTATGGTGTAATGCTTTTCATGTGTGGATGGTAATTATCAAGTGCTTATGAGGTATAATCTGTATTATTGATCTTTGGTTTTTGCTGGTTAATTATTGGCCTTGAAGGAGATCTCCCTCCCATTGGGGTAAGAGATCATTCTAGTTTGATTTATTCTCTTACTATTCACTTGTTTCAGATCTCTTGGAGTTGCATGTATTTTAAGTTTAATTGCATGCTTTCTAATTGTCTTTTTCCAACAACACCCATGTTTTAACCATCTGTTTGTGCAAGGATTTCTAAGTTGCAGGTGATCTCACTTGTAGAAGGGGTTGAGCTATTTTGAATCTTCCTCATCTTCAGGATCTTTTTGAGGACATAATCCCTCGGTGTTCCACAAAATCAGACCCCAAAGCCCAACTTTCCTAGGCTTCCAACACTCTTTCTATCTCTTCCTCCTTCTAAAATTAAAATTTTACCTGGTTACTTTGTTTACAAGCTTTGATATTGTTTAGATCTATTATCTTAAAGTAAAACTTAACATAGATCTATTGTCTCAAGGCTCATAATCTATATTTTGCTCCTAAAAAGTTTCATAAGCATTCTAGATCTAGTTTTAGGGAAATCGTCCTTTTTGCATGGAATTTTAAAGAGAATCCGTAGTTTGCATGCATTAGATTTATGTTTTCTGTTTTGAAAGATAAAATCCAGAAATAAGTGCATATAACATTGGCTGCCCTAAAGGCAAGCCAAGATCCCAAGGAAAGCTTGCTTTCCTTGATTCCTTTTTAACCTTTTTAACTAGTTTTAACTTAGTTTTTTTTTTGTTTAAAGTAGGCTGACCAAAAGGTACTTTCAAAGTGATTTTGGGAATATTTTATTTTAATAATATTTTTGTTTTTTAGCAGGTATAACAGAAAGAGGAGGAGTTGCTATTCGAAAGTGGCTTTTGGGCCATCCGAATACCCCTAGGGGTCTCCCTTTTTTACTGTAATCTTTAATTTTGGCATTTTGTAAATTCTTGGTTTCATTCTATATAAGAACCAAGGATTCATATCATTTTGTTGATATGGTAACCACTGATAATAAAATTTATTTCTGAATAGGCTCTTTCGAGCCCATTTCCCATCGCCCTTGGCAGGATTCGCGTCCTTTTTTCTGTTTTTGCATTTTCTTAATTTTTCACTCTAGATTAGTTTCATTTATGCAGAATAATATACTTTGATTAATTTTATCATATATTCCATATCATAAGGTCAAAGTAACTTTAATACTTACCCCACGACTTCCCAATTGACTCGAAAGGGGAAAGAGATGCGTGGTAGGATTAATTAGAAAACTTGTGGTTTGCTTCTTTTTTGCTGCTTGTCATTAATTTCTGCAAACAATATTTCTAAAATCAACCCCCTCCTTGATTCCTCAATTGGGGTCCACTTGGACCGAAAGAGGTTACTGGAGGGTTTTTCTTTCTAAAAACACATCCTTTAAAATTTACTAAAATTGACAAGACTCTGGTGTGTATGCTCTGCACTTGGCTACGGTTCGTCCAATCAGTCAAGCTACATAAAAAGCAACATGAGTGACTAGATTAATTAGGTTTCATCTTCCCCAATTAACCACCATCAGGCGAAAATCCAACGCCTTGATTAAACCGTAAACGGTGGAAAAATACCCAAAGGAAGTGGGAACTTCTGGATAGTGACCTCGAGGTGCTGATCTCTGTTACACCTTTGGCTGTATTATGAACACAGTCTCAGAGACTCCATTCATCCCACACATTCCTTGCGGGTAGTCGTGAAGGTTTATTTTTGGACATACTCCAAGTACCCCTCGGGTATATCTTGAGTCCCCTTTCGCCTAATTTAATCCACTCATTTTTCATATTAGCCTAAAACGTACCAAGAGGCAATTGCAAAACATTCACTCCAAGCACATGCAAGTACATTTGATTATTTTGTGACTCCATTTTAAGGCACTAGTTATTTGTTTAAATCTTCTGATATATATATATTGTGTGAGCATTGTGCTTACTTGTGCTTATTCTTTATCTTGTCATCTATGGTTATTAATGTTTAATTTAAAACTCCTAAGCAACTCATTCAGTCTAACATCATCATACCAAAGTAATTTGCCTTAGTAACTTAATAGGGTCTACCCCCCTTGGCTTCATTAGGAGTTGAGCCTAAACGGAGGAGTCAAGAACAAGGTGGCAGCCTTGAATCAAAACTTTCCCCCAAGGACACACTGAGTGGTTTGAATATTTCTGCCACGTCCCACCCCAGGTGTGTGAAAGGAGGCAAAAAATTTTGGCGTTGTTGCCGGGGATAAATCTTTTTATTCCCAAATACGAATTAGCTTAGATTTTTTCTAAACAACTAAAAAGATAAAAAAAAATTTGATTGATCTTGTCTTTAAAAAACATAAAAATTAAAACTCGATCACTCTGGCGACTCCACTGTCTAACATCCCTTCAAGAATTTCTACCTGAAGAAACCGTCGACAATTATTAAATCCTCTCCCTGATCCCGAAAGGTTTATTAGAGAAAGATTGAATAAGCAAACTTCTCGTAGAAACCTTGAAGATTTAGGAGACCAATCCTTCTCAAATATCCATCACATATTTGTAGAGAGTCATATTCATCAATCTCAAGAAATGACATAATTCTTCAAACCCCTTGACTTTTCTCAGATAGCAAGTGCTCCCCATGACATTCCAAATGATGCTCTCAAGAAGCTCCCCATATTTTAAGGCAATAATGCCATCACTTCCAAGTCTCACCTTCGAAAGTTTGAAAAGCACCTGGTCAGTTATTGCAATGATGCTTCCCATAACCATGAAGATGTCAAAATGAATCTCTTTGCTTTATCCTTAGAAGATGATGCTACAGAATGGTACTTCGACCTAGATGATGATTCATATAAAACTCTTAGTGAATTCCAAGATGGTTTTAGGAATAAATGGGGAGAAAAGAAGGAACCAAGACATTTGCTTGCTACCCTTCATAGCATAAAAAAGATGGAGAGTGAAACCATGGATGAATTTAACACTAAATTCAGGCGTGTGGTTGCAGACCTCCCTAAAGACATCAAGCCAAAATATGCATCTATCCTCATATCCTACATCGAATCTTTCACCGGTTATTTCAATTGAGAGACAAAGAGTTGCCCTATCTAAAAACTACCCAGAAATTGGCCGAGAAAATAGAAAAGAATATGCAGTCTTCAGGTAAGTCCAACATTCTAGTTTACACTAGGGGAAACACTTCCTACAACAAAGAGACTAAGGGTAAAGCCGTTGAGTTAGAATAAAATGGAACTTCTAAAGATCCCATGGAAAAGGTGGCGGACATGATAAAAAACTTGGTTACTAGTCAAAACCAACAAATGGCCAATCATGTTGCACAGATGAATCACATGCAGAATAGAATAGTGACAATGGAAAGAAATAATGGACGTAGGAACTTTCAGCCTAAGCACAATCATATGTATCAGAAACAAGCCCCTCATCAAGAACCTAGGATCCCAAACCAATTAGACTTAGCTAACATGGTAGAGGAAGTAATTCCATGTTGTAGACCCTGTGAACAATTCCACCAAGAAAGCAGTTGTTATGTTGCAAATCAAGTCATGGAATATGGAATTCCCAAGGTCAGTAGTCAGGAAACAACTTCAAGTGATCCTGATCATGTATACATGGTAGGCCAAACCTACCCTTTGTCAAACCAGCATTGGTAGCAGGCCACAGATTACAGTTATGAGAAAGACCTCCTTTCCAACTTCTATGGTGAAATGCCTAGTCCAGAAAGAATTCTGGAAATGAAGGAGGATAGATTCAAGGGTGCAGTTTATCGAAGGAAGAAGAAGTCTTCACTAGCTAAACAATACAAACCTAAGGTAACCACTCCTCCTCTCCCAGATCCCCCCGTTATCCCAGAATCAAATATTGACATGGGAGAATGGTTAAGTAATGCTAAGGTTTATGTTTATGCAACTGATGTCCTTAACATTCCTAGTCAAAAAGAAAAGTTGTTTAAAGCCATAGAGGATAGTCAAAATAAAACTCATGATGTTGTCAAAGAGGATCCCCCCCCCTAGTAATAATGCTATATTTGAAGAGGAACGTATTGAACCTATGGATATGCCTATAGTCCTCAACAGTGTTGAATCCAAAAAGAGAAGACCACCCACCTTTTTATGTATCTCTCTCAGTTGATAACCTTCTCCTTCATAACTATATGTTAGACTCGGGTGCTTCATCAAATGTCATGACGAGAAAAGTAATGGAATAGCTAAATATAAGGATCACTCGACCCTACCACAATATTTTTGCAATGGATGCAAGAGAAGTTGAAGTGGTAGAGATAATATTAAAGCTACATGTTAAGTTGGCCAAGTATCCTGACATCGACATGTCAATGAATGTGGTAGTAATTGATGTTCCAGATAATTGGGGTATGTTTCTATCCAGAAAGTGGGCCGCAACTCTTGGTGGGTACATTCAAATGGATTGGACATATGCTACTATACCTGCGTCAGAAAATAGTAGGGTGATACTCCATAAAGAGAAGCTAAGGAAATGACATGTAGAAAACCCTAAAAAGCCTAGAAATGAATTTGTTGAATTTGTTCATTTCACTGATAACTTTGGGAACTATGCTATCTTGTCAAATTTCATGGCCCCTATTAAGGAAAACATTAAATATGAAAAGATAGATGAGGTTTGGCAAATGTACTTTGATGGGGCTTATTCCAAAGCCGGAAAGGGTGCGGGCATCATGATCATCTCTCCTTCAAATAAAGTCTACAACTTTGCTTTCAAGTTAGAGTTTGAAGCATCAAACAATATAGTTGAGTATGAGGCATTGATTATAGGGTTAGAAACCATTAAATACATGGGGATAAAGATGTTGAACATAAAAGGTGATTCAGACTTAGTTGTCCTCCAAATCAAGAATCAGTATCAATGCAAAAATGACAGACTAAGGAAATATAGAAATGCCATATGGGACACCATGGAATGGTTTGATGCACTTAATATTCAAAAGATCCCTAGGGAAATGAATGGGTTAGCAGACAAGTTGGCAGTAGCAGCATCCACCCTCCATCCTTCAGATGAAATGATTAATGGGAATGGAAAAATGCAAATTAATTTTAGATCGTCAATTCTAGATAATGTAGATCACTGGCATGTGTTTAAAGATGATGAGCAACTCTTGAGATTCATCCATAATCTCCAAGAGTTTGAAGGTTGCAATATCAGTTATCAGCAGGAGGGTAAAGAGTATCAAGAGTGCGAGGATAATGAAAGGAATCACATCCCGAGTAGCCTTATATCTTTCAAAAATCTATTTCATCGACATGATCATCATAAAAACAAAAAAGAAGCAATAAAAATTGGGGATTATATGGAAATAAACATAGGAACTGATAAAGACCCAAAGTTAATAAAAATTGGAAAAGGTACTTCAGAAAAGGAAAGGAATAGTTTGATCAACTTAATCAAAGAGTATAGAGATGTGTTGGCTTTTAGCTATGATGAACTTAAATCCTATTAGGAAGATGTGTTTCAACACACTATTCCCCTCACAAAATAGGCTAAGGAGGTCAAGCCTTTCCGACAAAAACTTAGGCGAATAAATCCTAAGTTGGCCCCCATTGTGCAGAAAGAACTTCAGAAGATGTTAGCAGCAGGGATCATAGCACCTACAAGACATTCATCGTGGTGCTCCAACTTAGTTGTTGTCAGAAAGAAGAATGGGTCAATTAGAATATGTATAGATTTCAGAAATCTGAATACATCATGCCTTAAAGATAATTACCCATTGCCCGACATGGAAACATTGCTTCAAAGAGTAACGGGATTAGGAATGATGTCCATGTTGGATGGCTTTTCCAATTATAACCAAGTGTTGGTAAATAAAGAGGATCAACATAAAACTACATTCACCACACCTTGGGGCACCTATAAATTTTTAAGAATGCCTTTTGGCTTATTAAATGCTGGTGCAACCTTCCAAAGAGCCATGGATTTTGCCTTCAAAGAACTTATAGGCAAAATAATCGAAATATATCAAGATGACTTAACTATTTTCTCAAAATAAAGATCTAACCACATAAGTCATCTTAGGCAGGTGTTCATAAGATGTCGGAAATATGGTATTTCCTTAAACCTTGCCAAGTCAATCTTTGGGGTTGATGAAGGCAAGTTGTTGGGACACATCATTTCTAAGGATGGTGTCAAAGTTGATCCTGAGTGAGTTAAAGCCATTAAAAAAGTCCCCTTGCCTCAGAATCTTAAAGCTCTCCAGTCTTTCAATGGTGAGATTAATTTCATAAGGAGATTCATCCCAAATTTAGCAGAACTAATGAAGCCTCTACAAAAATTGTTAATGAAAAATGCTAAATTTGAGTGGACAGATGAAGGGAAAGATTCTTTCAAGTATATAAAAGATGCCATATCCAAGTCCCCAGTCTTGATCATTCCATATTATTCCAAGGAATTTCATATATTTTCCTTTGCCTTGGAGGACACTATTGCTGGTGTTTTGCTTCAAAAGAATAAGGAGGGACAAGAGAAACCTATAGCCTTTATGAGTAGAGCCTTGCAACATTCAGAGTTGAAGTATACCACCATGGAGAAATAGGATTATGCTCTTGTCAAGTCCCTTAAACATTTCAGAACTTATGTAGGATACTCCAAAATCACTGGGTATGTACCCCATGCAGCTATCAAGGATATCATGTCTCAACAAGATTGTCTAGGAATCAGGGGTGAGTGGGTTTCAAAGATTCAAGAGTATGATTTAGAGATAAAACCTACTTAGTTAATTAAGGGAAAAGGTCTTGCAAAGATGTTGACCCAAGTAAATGAAAAATCCTTAGGAATAATATGATAGAACAGTGATCCAGAACAAAGTGTATCAGACGAGCTTCAGAGATTATAGCAGCACCCTTGGTATACCGACATCATCTTTTTCCTCTGTAACCTTACATGAATTGATCACCTACTTGGCCATAAAAGAAGAGCATTAAGGTCAAAAGAAACTAAGTATTGTTTAACAAAATATGGTTTGGGTTGGAGAAACCCTGATGGTTTAATACTTAGATGTGTCAATGAACCTAAGTCCAAAAAACTCATGCTTGAGTTCCATGAAGGATTTTGTGGTGGCTATTTTGCAACAAGAACAACCGCCCAAAAAATCCTTAGAGTAGGTTACTATTGGCTGAACCTCTTTTTAGATGTGCACAAGTCTGTCAGAGTTTTCCCCTAGTATCGGTTGTTCACTGGAAAGCAACAAATGAAAGCCTTGACTTTAAACCCAATAGTAGTCCAAGCCCCTTTTTAACAATGGGGGCTTGATTTCATCGGTAAGTTCAAGGATAAATTGAGCAATGGTTATTCTTGGATACTCATTGCCACTGATTATTTCACCAAGTGGGTAGAGGTGATACCCACCAAGAAGGAAACCAATGTTGTAGTCATGGATTTCTTAGAAGATAAGATTAACACAAGATTCGGTGTGTCATCCAGAATCATCATAGATAGTGGCCCGTGCTTTATTTCCTTCGAGATGTCATCCTTTTGTTTCAAGTACGGCATTGTCCTATCCCATTCATCCAACTATTATCCCCAAGGAAATGGTCTAGCTGAGTCAAGTAATAAAAACATAATGACCATAATCAAGAAAATTGTTGGTGATAATGAAAAGGCTTGGGATAGCAAGATCAAGTTTGCATTATGGGCTAATAGAATCACAAAGAAAAGTTCAACTGGAAGAAGCCATTTTGAACTTGTCTATGGCCTTGATGTCACCTTACCTGTCCACTTAAAGCTTCCAGTGTATCAGCTTCTCCAAACCTTTAGCTCAGGTCAGGATGCCATTCAGAACAGAATCAACCAGTTGATCAATTTAGATGAGAGTAGAAGAAATTCCCTTGACCAAAGTATCAAAAATTCAGACAAAGTCAAGAGAACGTTTGATATATCTACCTGACCTAGATCCTTTCAAGTAGATGACACAGTCTTGTGTTGGGACAAACGACGGGAGAAACCTGGGAAACACAGAAAGCTTGACAGCTTATGGTTGGGGCCATATATCATTGATGAAGTAGCAGGAACAAATTCTTTCTATCTAAATGACCTAGAAGGAGAAAGGTTAAGTCTACCAGTGAATGGTCTTCTCCTCAAGATGTTCTTCGTCGAGAGGGTTTGATGCCTTTATTGGCATCGGTGGTTTCAGGGCCAATTTCTAAACCTTGCCCTACATGTATTTTTTAATTTTATGTATCATATTGTTGTATTATAGATGTTTTGTACCATGGTACTAACCTTGAAAATTTTCTTTTGTATATTAGTCTTGTAAAATATTTTGTACATTATATACTAATTATGTACATTAATCTGCTTTTACAGTTGATTTCTTTTATATACATGTTACTGACAAGCTTTAATTGCTATGCAGGATCCAGAAATTTTGGAGTTCTTGCATCCTCTTCTTTGATCAGAAGATTAGTCAGAGCATATGTCCCTAGATGGAGCCAGATGTTACCACCTAAGTTGTACTTAGTGTTTTTTTATCAAGTGATCCTGGTGAACCGGACAAAGATGATTTGTTCGGACTTCAGAAGACCTTCGAAAGTGCTTGTTGTACTATATCACATGTTCATAGCCCATAGGGGAGTTGTAATAAAATGTTCTAGCATGATAGTGTCTGTAAAAGACTCGGTCTCTTGGACTTTATTTGTCAATCCGATCAGCCCAGGGTGTTTTTTCCCTTGGTTATTATTGGTTGTTGAATAAATGACTGATAATTTCTGAGTTTTTCACTCAATACCTCCAAAGTTGGGGTGGCATTTAGGCCTATTGAGGTTATTAGAGTCTATGTGTCAATGTATAAACATGCTAGGCATTATGGTTGAGTCATATGAACTTGTCTAAGTCCCCCTACGTTTTATTTTTATTTTTATTTTTTAAGTTTTTTTAAAGTTTTAATTTTTTTCAAAACTTAGGCTATTTTTAATCGTCTAAATGGAAAAATTGGTTTTGTAATAAAAGTGGGCTAAGAATTCAATTTTAGTCATGGGGGTGTTCATTTTCAAACTCAGAGCACCATGTAAACCCATAAACCCACTTTTCCTAAGTTTTGAGTGATTTTCCCATCACTCAGGTCAGAAAACCCTAAAAATCAAATATTGAATATTTTAATTGATAAATTAATTAAATAATGGAGAAAACCCCAAATCCTAAATCAGTGGGATTTGCTTCGATTTGACTAAAATCAGTCTCATCGGCTTTGGATTGACTGGAGATGAAATTTCCTTGACAGAAGGAGGTGATCTAGGATGAACAAAAAGTGCACCACAACATGCAATCTTGGGAATTGCACCCTCTCTCTCTCCTCCACACGTGTAGGCTCATCTGGATGAGTTTTGGTGGATGTTTCAGTTAACAGGTTGAGGTGTCAGTCCGATCAGATCTCTGATTGACAGTTGCACTCAGTGAGACTCAGATCAGACTCAGTTCGACTTAGATCAGACTCAATTTGACTCAGATCAAGCTCATATTGACTCCAAATGCAGTTGCAGTCTCTCTCTCCTTGGGAATTGCCCCCCCTGGGCTAGGTTTCCAGGTTTTGTTATAAATAAAGCATGGTTTTCCTCTTCCAAGATAGTTAGAGCTGGATTGATGAGCTGTTGTTATTGTATTGTTTACCTTTTTGGAATAGAGAAAGCTTTGGAGGCAAGATCTATGGTGTAATGCTTTTCATGTGTGGATGGTGATTGTCAAGTTCTTATGAGGTATAATATGTATTATTGATCTTTGATTTTTTGTTGCTTAATTATTGGCCTTGAATGAGAGCTCCCTCCCATTGGAGTAAGAGATCATTCTAGTTTGATTTATGCTCTTACTGTTTGCTTGTTTCGGATCTCTTAGAGTTGCATGTATTTTAAGTTTAATTGCATGCTTTCTAATTGTCTTTTTCCAACAACACCCATGTTTTAACCATCTGTTTGTGCAAGGATTTCTAAGTTACAGGTGATCTCACTTGTAGAAGAGGTTGAGCTAGTTTGAATCTTCCTCATATTCAATATATTTTTGAGGACATAATCCCTCGGTGTTCCACCAAATCAGACTCCAAAGCCCAACTTTCCCAGGCTTTCAACACTCTTTCTATCTCTTCCTCCTTCTAAAATTAAAATTTTACCTGGTTACTTTGTTTACAAGATTTGATATTATTTAGATCTATTATCTTAAAGTAAAACTTAACATATCTCTATTGTCTCAAGTCTCATAATCTAGATCTTGTTCCTAAAAAGTTTCATAAGCATTCTAGATCTAGTTTTAAGGAAATTGTCCTTTTTGCATGGCATTTTAAAGAGAATCCATAGTTTGCATGCATTAGATTTATGTTTTATGTTTTAAAAGATAAAATATAGCAATCATTGCACATCACATTGGCTTCCCTAAAGGCAAGCCAAGATCCCAAGGAAATCTTTCTTTCCCTGGTTCCTTTTTTACCTTTTTAACTAGTTTTAACTTAGTTCTTTTTTTTTGTTTCAAGTAGGCTGGCCCAAAGGTATTTTCAAAGTGATTTTGAGAATATTTAATTTTAATAAGCTCATTGTTTTTTATTAGGTATAACAGAAAGAGGAGGAGCTGTTGTTCGAAAGTGGCTTTTGGGCCATCCGAGTCCCCCTAGGGGTCTCCCTTTTTTACCGTAATATTTAATTTTGGCATTTTGTAAAGTCTTGGTTTCATTCTATATAAGAACCAAGACGATTCATATCAGTTTTCTGATATTGTAATGACTGATAATAAAATTTATTTTTGAATAGGCTCTTTCGAGCCCATTCCCCATCCCCCCTGAGGGGATTCGCATCCTTTTTTCCGCTTTTTGCATTTTCTTAATTTTTCTCTCTAGATTAGTTTCATTTATGTAGATTAATATAATTTGATTAATTTTATCATATATTCCATATCATAAGGTCAAAGTAACTTTAATACTTACCCCACAACTTCCCGATTGACCCAAAAGGGGAAAGAGATGCGTGGTAGGACTAATTAGAAAACCCATGGTTTGCTTATTTTTTGCTGCTTGTCATTAATTTATGCAAGCAATATTTCTAAAATAAACCCCCTCCTTGATTCGCCGATTGTGGTCCACTTGGACCGAAAGAGGTTCTTGGAGGGTTTTTCTTTCTAAAAAACACACCCTTTAAAATTTACTAAAATTGACAAGGCTCTGGTGTGTATGCTCTGCACTTGGATGCGATTCATTCGATCAGTCAAGAGGCATCAAAATCAACGTGAATGACTAGATTAATTAGTTTTCATCTTCCCCAATTAACCACCATCAGGCGAAAATCCAACGCCTCAATCAAACCGTAAATGGTGGAAAAATACCCAAAGGAAGTGGGAACTTATGGATAGTGACCTCGAGGCACCGATCTCTGTTACAACTTTGGGTGTATTATGAACACAGCCTCAAAGACTCCATTCAGCCCACACATTCCTTGTGGGTAGCCATGAAGGTTTATTTTTGGACATACTCCAAGTACCCAACGGGTATATCCGGAGTCCCGTTTCGCGTAATTTAATCCACTCATTTTTCATATTAAGCTAAAACATACCAAGAGGCAATTGCAAAACATTCACTCCAAGCACATGCAAGTACATTTGATTATTTTGTGACTCCATTTTAAGGCACTGGTTATTTGTTTAAATCTTCCGATATATGTATATATTGTGTGTCAGCATTGTGCTTACTTGTGCTCATTCTTTATCTTGTCATCTATGGTTATTAATGTTTAATTTCAAACTCCTAAGCAACTCATTCAGTCTAACATCATCATACTAAAGTAATTTGCCTTAGTAGCTTAATAGGGTCTACCCCCCTTGGCTTCATTAGGAGTTGAGCCTAAACAGAGGAGTCAAGAACAAGGTGGCAGCCTTGACTCGAGACTTTCCCCCAAGGACACACCGAGTGGCTTGAAGATTTCTGCCACGTCCCCCCCTAGGTGTGTGAAAGGTGGCAACAAGAGTAAGCAATGAAACCTTTAGAACAAAATCAATACAAAAAGAACAAAATGATTATGCTTCAGAAGAACAAATGGTCATGTGAAACACTCAAAACCATAGCTAGTTAATGTTAAAAAGGATGTTAATCCATAACAATAGATGCTAAAGATACGACAGGGAGAATGACACTACTCCGAGATCCCAAATCCATAATTCTAATGGACTTATTCTACATTGATAAAACAATTTTAGTAAAATTTCATATTATAGGCACACCAGTATCAACTTCATTACCAATGCATATGTCCCCCTCGTAGTTGATGAAAAACTTTGATTATTTTGATCACTTCAAGTGATATGAAACATGATAAAAGTCAACCTTGGATCATTGTTGGATACTTCAACATGATTACCTTCCTATTATAAAAATAGGGGGGGTGTATCCAAAGGTTGGACCAACCATATGTTACTTTTAAAAATACCATTCATAAACTCCAGTTGGTGGATGCTAAACCTAAAAATGGTAAATTCACCTAGAACAAAAAGCAAGGGGCTCTCATTAATTGGTGTGACATCTGGATCGATTTCTACTCTTGAAAAATCACATCACTCAAGGATTAACCATTGATGCTTCCATTCTCTAATGTTCAAGCTCTAACCACTAGCCAATCTATCTCAATTTGGAACTTGATGATCAACCCAAAAATAAAAAAATTATATTTGAGAAATTTTGGCTAGAACATCCAGTATTTCATGAAAACATTGTTATATGGTGGAATGAGGGGGATCTCAATACAAGCTCCAAAATGTATTAGTTTTAGCAGTGGTTAAAAATGATAAAGAGAAGGATTAAACCTGGAACAAAGAGGTGTTTGTGAATATATTTGGATCCAAACATGATCTAGAGGAAAGGATGGAACATTTGCTATAGTGTATTGTTCTGGAAGGGTGAACAAAGAGCATAACCAAATATGAAGAAAAAATACAATCTCAATTGGATATTCGAAAGATGCAAGAGGAAATTATTTGGAAGAAAAAAATTGTATCGAATGACTCAAAGAAGGGGAGAGGAACTCAAGATTCTTCCATAAATCTATGGTCTAACATAGGAGTCACAATCGCATTACCTCCCTCCAATATGATCAAGGAAACACTCTAATGAAACATGAAGACTTGTAAAAGGAGTTGATGGAATACTAAAAAACCCTATTAGAGGAGACAAATGCTCACATCAGGGAATCGATTAATGAAAACATCACTAAAAGCATTCCTTGACTAGCCATAATAGAAAACCAGATAGGAAACACCACCCATGACGAGAGAGAAACCCACAAGTTTTGTTGAAGCTGATTAAGAAGTGTTAAGTACTTAGTTGTGTCACTAAACAATCACTATATAAACTTAATGAAGGTCTTAGAGATAAAATTCAATTTTATAATTGAACACAGAAAAGAACACGCTAGAACTTATGAGTATCTAGAATACACCATTTTCCACATGACTACTGAAGCATTACAAATAATTTTTGATAAGATGTAACATACCCAAAAAACTAAGCTGATCTTGGGGTGCATAGTATAAAAACAATTCTTCTATTATAAATATTAAGAGCCTTCAAAGCATAATCACACAAGTGTTAACTCACATAAGAAATATCACTCAGTACTAAAATAAGACACAATCGTTACATTAGTTGCATGGCAATCTTTTATATGAAATGACAATTACATATTAACCCTTTCCTTTAGTTATAGTTAACACATTCCATATCAGGATACCATATTCGTACTTGATCTCCTAGGTGCAATCGTCGAAGGTGAGGTTTGAGCCTCCTGAGTCAGCTAAAGAGAAAACAACGTGGTTAGATTAATTAGATGATAAAGAACTAATTTATAAAATATTTACATATATAAACTTATTCCACTATACTTGTTGTCTGACGGTTAGTCTAATTCCTTTCCATCATTGGAACATGTCCTCTACAACCACTACTTTCCAAGTTAGGTTAATTCAATGTACATAATATCATCATAAGTCAAAGTATTTCTCCAGTAGTGTAAGCCACATAATAACATGATAAAACATTACCATAATCAAGTTTATCTATTACATATACTACTCTAATGTGAAAAGAACTTGTTTGACTGAAATCTTGCCTACAACTTTCCACCCAATTATTGGCTCTATCAATGTAGGTTCTTCCACCTAGAGCCACCCCCGAGATGAGCAATGAATCCACTAAGGAAGGGAGCTAAGACAATCACTCACAAGTGTTATCAAAATAAACCGAGTCATAAGCTCACCCTATGGCAAAGAGTTTGATTATCAACGAGGGTCTTTTTTTATTTCTTTAATTAACCATTCAATTGTTTAAAGGACACCGAGTCCGTAATACACTAGTTAAATCAGACCATTCAAGTATCAAGATGTATTTCTTGGGTGACCTTATATCACATAATAACTAACATTCAAAGGTTGAACTATCATATCCGGACCCTTCTTTATTTTTAAGAAAATAAAGCATACACTTAATCAATTATCTCCAACCAAACCCAATTCCATTCTCACTACGTAGTAAAGAGTGAATCCTTCTAGAGATTCTATTCTCAAGGAGTGTCTTCCATTATTGGTAGTACAAAAGTTTAAATACTCAACCTAATTGACTTGGTTCTTAAACATAATGAACTCGATTCTCCATCAATGGACAACATAGGTTTTTCCATGACAATTAGACTCAGTTAATAGGTAAACTAGGTCAATAGTCAACTTCAATCAACCAATAGTTTTCAACATTTACGCTACCATCCCAATACAAAGGCAAACCCATTTCCCAACCATGCAGAGAAAAACACCCTTACCCACAATGAAAAATTAAAGTCGTCCTACAATATAATTATTACAATAATAAGATGGATGGTCACAAACAGTGCATAAGCATAATTTCAATGGAGTTGCCTTCCATTTTGCAAGGTAACCAAAATATAAACAAATGAAATCATCCCAATGTTTGATATGATCAAATATGGAATTCTATATTATGACTACGAAAAGCACGCCCACGCTTCCATACCTCAAATAAAGATAACCTATGTACAAGCACTGTCAAGATCATACTGACTCTAGCCACGAGCAAATGGGGGAAGATCGAACTGCACAAAACAAAGGTATAATAAGATCCGATATTTGTCCATATTTCCATAGAAAAACCCATCCAAATGAAGATCTATATGAAACAATTACAGATCTGACCTAACGAGTGAGAATGACACATGCCAGATATGTTAAACAACACAATCAAAGCAATAATCCTATCCGTTTGGGTTTAAAAATGTTGTCAAGTAATGCAATAAATGTATCAATAATGGATATAAAAACGCAGTCAAAGCAATCCAATAAATATGGATCAAAAACACAGTCAAAGAATTTCAATAGCTATGGATCTAAAAACACAGTCAACAATCCAAGAAGTTTATCATATATGGATCTAAAAAAATGTATTCAAAATAACCAGTGTAGATCCAAATCCTAGGCTCTATCAAGCTCCGAAAGGGATCAAATATCTGGAAGTGCAAACCTCCTTGAGTACAATACCAGAGAAGAGGTTATCAATAAAGTTATCAATGATTTACAATGTTTTATTTAAAATTCATGTAATAAGAAAAAGTCCATCAATATAATTGATATTAAAAGGTTCCTTCCCATAAATCATTATGACTTAGAATCTTTTGCAATGCCAAGAATCTTTTGCAATGCCAATAATACTTCATTTTTACTAATATAATTAATATTTATCTCTCATTTCTTGACCAATAATACTTTACATTTTAGCAATATAATTAATATCAACATCTCATTTGTTCCCATGGCTATAATTCAATGGTCACTATTTCTTCCAAACCTATAATTCATTAATCGCTATTTGTTCAGTATCTTGCTTATTTTTTATTTCATTTGACAAAATTTCTGTAACGGTTGTAGCTATCGATATCTATTGATGTAAGAGTCAAACCTGTGTTCAACAAAATAATTATTATTTTATAGTTTCATACTAACAAAAATACAAATCATGTTATCTCGAATGCAATATCAAGTCGCTCCAAAGTAGTATCATAACTTCCCCTTTATAATGTAAATATCATAATGAGAAACAAGTCCATTTTAAACATAGATTTCATTATTCTACAAATTGTTCTAATTCTAAACCTGTGTCATCAAGATCTAGGAGTAGTAAAAAATAATGAAGTCGTCGTAAAAAATACCCTACACTTCAACCTTGTTGTTTCGATTGAAAATGATCGGAAATGTTGCTTGCCATGACCATCTGAGCCGACATCTTGAGCAATTCCACCCCATATAAAGTTTTTCTCACCAAGAGAAAGCCCTGCCATTGTGGGTGACATGCAATCTCAATCTGTTTGGTTTCCTACTTGTATGTTTTATGGGATTCAAACTTGGTTCTAGCAGACTAGACGACCTGTGTGTTTTGTGTATGAAATATGTGAAATTCTTCGTGAATGTCGATTGGTTATGCCTCCCGTTGTGTGTTCTATGGGATTCAAACCTGGTTCCAAAATATTGCATGACTTGTGTGGGTCGTTCTCCTCTTGCCCAGGGTATTTCAAACTTAATTAATGACGTTTCTCATTCTAACCCGTAGACTTCCTCCAAATCTACAGGTGTTGTTGCTATTTGTGGAAATGTGGTTGACATCTCCTTGCGCTGGTTGCAATATATACTGAAATAAATGTTCATATAAATGCATCCTGTGCATTCTCAATTGCAATTGGCTTCCACACATATCAAGAAGTTGGAAGGGTATCCTATGGGTAAAGGATGGGATTTATGGGTGATCTCTATATCCTTCAAAACAGTAAGATATTAAAATCTTCCTTAACTCGGTTGTTAATCAGCATCTCTTTATAATCGTGGTATATTTTGTATTTGTCATCATTTCTCAGATGTTGTTGCGATTTGTGGAAACGTGGTCTACATCTCCTTGGGCTGGTTGCAATATATACTGATATATTATTCGAGTTAGACCTTCATTTTAAAACACAGTCAATTACAATTTGGGGATGGGTCGTTCTCCAGCGCAGTTGTCAAAGGATGTAGGAAAGGTGATGAGCGTATATCCTCTTGTCCTGGCTGTGTTGTCTGATGTTCCAAAGGATCATCATCTGCAATTGTATTGTTCCTCCACTAGATTCAGCCCATCATCCCCGGAGAAGGAGCTTTTTAGATAATTAAAATTTTTATTTATAATATTTACTTAATAGCTTACAAAACCAATAAATGGATTTTTTATTAAATTTATATTTATATAACTGGTTACAACATCTATAGCCGACATAAAGTTACAACATCTCCCTCATAATCCACAATATTATTTATAACCGACATAACCTTACGTAACGTTACAAGATCCCCCCCATACTGGGTTGTAGAGCGCCTCTCGACGCAATAATAGACATTACTCCAGATCGAATCCAAATCACATTCAGAATGATAATAATAGACATTACTCTAGATAATATCCAAATTGCATTCAAAATATACATTACTCTAGATCATATCCAAATCGCATTCAAAATAGACATTACTCCAGATTAGATCCAAATCTGATTCAGAATAGACATTACTCTAGATCAGATCCAAATCGCATTGAGAATCGTATATCAAATCCAAGTCGTATTCAACATAAACATTACTCTAGATCATATCCAAACCGTATTCAGCATATACATTAGTTTAGATCATATCCAAATCATATTCAACATAGACATTACTCTAGATCATATCCAAATCATATTCAACATAGGCATTAGTCTAGATCAGATACAAATCGTATTCAGCATAAACATTACTCTAGATCATATCAAAATCATATTCATCATAGACATTAGTCTAGATCATATCCAATTTTTGTTTAGCATAAAAATTACTCTAAATCAGATCGCATGCATAATAAATCATTAACTTTAAATAAAAACGCAGTAAATCAAATCGGATTTAAAATCAAAGTTTCCATTCATATCGTAGGAATACATACCACTTAAACGATGATACTTCAAATCAACATGCATCCATTCAGATCGCAGGTATACATACCACTCAAATGATGATAATCTTTTATCAACATGCAGCCATTCAGATCGCATTTAACAATCCAACCTTTCGTTCAGATCTAAGAGTCCCCCCAGACTAAGGAGAACACAACCTATGTAAAGAAAAAATTAAAGATTTCCTAAAAGACAAATGGTTAAATGGTTTCCACATTTTTCTCAAAAGATAACGCCTAAAGCTCATGTAGTAGTCATCCTTCACGAGGCCACTTCCTCTTAAGAATATTTTAGTAATTATTTTTGGGTTTGGATTATATATATATATATATATATAAAGGTTTTGCACTACATTATATACATAAAATGTTTTCCTTAACATCAATTAAATATATCTATACATGTTATTCATATAGGTAACCTTTGCTTTACCTTCAATTACCTTGATTATTATGAGGTGGGAGTGGCATCCTCCTCCTGGCGGTTTTCTTTCTCATAACATATTTATATAATTTCTTTGCATATATAATATAAACCAATTCCACTCCTCAAAGTTACTCTTGGATTCCTAGGGTAGGCTTTATGCCACTCGATAGTTACATCCTTTCGATGAACTCTTTATGCTCGAGTACTTAAGTTCATAGTTTTGCAATAAAAAGGAATCAATTTATTTATGTTAATAAGTGAATATCACAAATTTAAGCATGTATGGAGTTGACAAGTGTTCATTTACTAAACATGTCTCTAAATCTTAAGGTGAGGATTGTAATTATCATCCTCATCGAAACCATGATGACACTAGTTATCTTTATTAGATTCCCAAGGCTTCCCTAAACTTTTACCTTTCCCCCTAGTGGATTCATCCCCAATTATCGTTTTAGTCATGCAAAGCTTTCAACCTCCTAACCCTATCAATTTCATCCACAATTTGATGAAGTTAGAATCAATACTTACAGTGTCTTTTACTTACACTTCACATTTTCTAGTCGCATAGTAAGGGGATGTTACATCCTTTCTCCCTTGCAATTAACACCGTCCTCGGTGTTTCACGTTCTTTAAAGCTTTCCCTTAATTCCCTCTATAGGTTCGCATCCTTTATGACATCTTTCGACTTTGTTTCTCTTTTTTCACCTTTTCGAAGTGTCACTCTTCATTAGAATTCTTCAGGCAACAATCTTTTTAGTCCATTATCGACTTGCCATGCATACCTTAATCCTTTAGAATAATAGGATTTCATCAAGTGTTTTTAGGTCACCAACTCGGAGTATAAAACATACATATGCATGTCTACCAATATCACCATCAACAACATATGCATAAATCCAAAATCCAACATTATTAAATTTCACGATTCACAATGGTTCCAATACTCCTATTTATCCTATTCACTGATACGTAAGCATATTACCTTATAGGAACGAATTTACTTACAATGCATATACCTTTTACAAGTATTATTCTTTGTAAGCGCCTTTTTGTTTTCTCTTGGATGTCCTCCATCCAAGAAAATGATCCGAGTGCTAATATTACTCTAAGTACTAATCCAAGCTACCCAACACAAGGACGATACCCTTCTTCGGGCGTATCTCCTACTTGTTCTATTCAAGGTGCTTCACCAAGCTCAAGCGCTTCCTTTCTCGGACACCATAATACCTAGAGGTTCTTCACAGAGCCCCTACTCTTGTGACAGTCCTCTTATGGAGTGAATGTGTGTAGAAAGAAGTCTAACCAGACGTCTACAACTGGGCGTCCCCATAGGATGCATACTGGTGCCTAGTTGGCCAAGGGGAAAACATGTACCTCCTGTACAACAATGTACCTCCTGTAAATTCTTTGTTTTAACCTCTCATAGAAACCAACTTTATATGTACCAATATCTCTCATATTATTTGATTGCTTGCAGTCGTGGGACCATGGTTCCCATCATGGCTCTTTGTATTATTTACATTACCAAGTCTCGATTCCTATAATTATCCATGAATAGTTAGTCACATTATCATCTCATCAAATCGTATAGCATCAATATTTCATGTAAATATTTCCCACTGATAAAATATTTTCAATCAACTTTCAATTATGAACGATGATTATCTATCTATGTTATCATTTACTTTGTAGGCCTGGGTAATCAATCACATAACTTTTACCTACATATATCCATTATTGATATTGCTCCTTCAGTACACCAAGCCTAACTCCTGCTTTATTTTTTTCATAAGCTTGAAGGCATATTAATTTTCTCAAGGTTAATATTAGCTCAACTACATCATTCCCATTCTTTAGACATCGTAAATATCATAGATAAACTCTCTATGTATCAAATTCTTCTAGCATCGTCTCGACATGTTATACAATGACTTGCATTTTTCTCAACATTATGCATATGAGAAAAAAATTCTTACATAGGTATGCTATTTTACATTGCTATTAACATCTTATTGTATTCATTTCCTTATTGCCATATTTTGCAATCTCTATAGCATAATGAAAACAAACATTTTCCAATGTGTACTTGTTTTCTTATTTCTACACATAAGAAAATAAACATGTCAATGATTATTTTAAGATTCTAAACAGGGTGCATATTTCTCCAAGCATATATCGACCTTTTAAAAGGGATTTGAAGTCATGACCTTCCATTTACAGTGTCTCATAAAAAAATTCTTCATAATGTCACATTCATTTCATAATTATATTCAATAATCAATTTCAATAGTTCAACAATTTATACCTGAAAGGTATTCACAATCTCACAAAATGCTTCACAACCTTACTATCAAATACTCGATATTCAAGAGTGTATTATTTGGGTCTATGATTTCACCACGCACACACATATATATAATTCCTTCATTAAAAGAAGCACACTGCCATAAAAGTGATTAATCATTTATCACATCTTTTAATAACAAGGTAATCTTTAATAAAAGCTTATCTAGGATTACATAAGATACTTCTTAAGAAGGAGGTCGTTGATCCAATCTATCAGGTGTCAGCATAATCGGATTAAATATAAGGTCTTATCTTTACGCTACCTAATCACTTTAGCTGCAAGGCCATACCCCAAAATGCGATCAATAAAAATAGGGAATTGACTGTTTACTAAGTAAGTAATTAGTGTAATTTAAAGCAAGCAAAGGACAAGGTTAGGTTTTCTTTAGTCAGAGTAGTTTGACAATTTCGGTAGGGTATCGCTAAAATGAAATCATTAGGCCCACAATCTTGTTAAGACGTACTAAACAACAACTGTCAAATAATTTATTTATTTCAAAGATAAGGAGTATGACATGAATCAATAGGAGTTGACAACATAGTTCACACAAATAATTACTTCATCATAGGCTCACTCCAACCCTAAATGATTGTAGAGTGCATCGGTTTGACTTACAACTTTAAGAATATTGTTGAAACCATATTGTAGCGATTTCATTTAGAATTAAGATGGAATCAAAGTAAGGAGTTTGAATCAACGATTTGGTCAAATTCCATGATCAACCATTTTCATTTCAAAAAGTAAAGTATATATATATATATATATACTTACCATTCACCATAAGAATATAATTGTCTCAACACGTAGGAGCTAAGTCTTCCTTGATATTTATCCTATCGTTTCCTTTTATCTGCAACAACTCAATTCTTAGTAACTCTACGTTCATCCCATATAGGTCCAAGTGCTGTAACATGGTCTCTGATACCATACGTAACATACCCAAAAATCTGAGCCGATCTTGGGGTGCGCAATATAAAAAAAATCTTTCTATTATAAAGATTAAGAGCCTTCAAAACATAATCGCACAAGTGCTAACTCACATAAGCAATATCACTCAGTACTAAAATAAGACAAAATCATTATATTAGTCGCATGGCGATCCTTTAGATGAAATGCCAATTACATATTAACCATGTTCTTTAGTTACAGTTAACACATTCCATATCAAGATACCATATTCGTACTTGATCTCCTAGGCGCAATCGTCAGAGGTGAGGTTTGAGCCTCTTGAGTCAGCTGAAGAGCAAATAACATGGTTAGATTACTTAGATGATAAAGAACTAATTTATAAAATATGTACATATACAAACTGATTCCACTCTACTTGCCATCCGATGGTTAGTCTAATTCCTTCCATCATTGGAACACATCCTATGTAGCCACCACTTTGTGAGTAAAGTGAATTCAATGTACATAATATCATCATAAATCAAAGTATTTATCTGGCAGTGTAAGCCACATAATAACATGATAAAAAATTAACATAATCAAGTTTATCTATTATGGATACCACTCTAATGTGAAAACAACTTGTTCAACTAAAATCTTTCCTACGACTTTCCACCCAACCATTGGCTCTATCGACGTAGGTTCTTCCGCCTAGAGCAACCCCTCGAGCTGGGCGACGAATCCACTAAGGCAGGGATATCATAAAATCACTCACAAGTGTTATCAAAATAAACCGAGTCATAATCTCACCCTAAGGAAAACAGTTTAATTTTCAACAAAGCTCTTTTTCTATTTATTTAATTAACCATTCAATTGTTTAACGAACATCAGGTCCATAATACACTAGTTAAATCAAACTGTTCAAGTATCAATATGTCTCGCTTGGGTGACCTTAGATCACATAATTACTAACATTCAAGGGTTGAACTGTCATATCCAAACCCTTCCTTATTTTTAATAAAATAAAGCATACACTTAATCAATTATCTCCAACCAAACCCAATTCCATTCTCGCTACGTAGTAAAGAGTCAATCCTTCTAGAGATTCTATTCTCGAGAAGTGTCTTCCATTATTGGTAGTACCACAATTTAAATACTCAACCTAATTGACTTGGTTCTTAAACATAATGAACTGGGTTCTCCATCAATCGACAACCTAGGTTTTTACATGACAATTAGACTCACTTAATAGGTAACCTAGGTCAATAATCAACTTTAATCAACCAATAATTTTCAACATTTATGCTACCATCCCAATACAAAGGAAAACCCATTTCCCAACCATGCATAGCAAAACACCCTTACCCACAATGTAAAATTAAATCAGTCATACAATATAATTATTACAATAATAAGATGGATGGTCACAAATGGCATTAGCTTTCCACCCGACCATTTGCACTGATCGGACGACCAGCAATGCGTGATGTGAAAGCTCACGCGAGCCAGGTCATCCGATCGATGCAAATGGTTGAGTGAAAAAGTAACTCGGTCACAAATAGTGCATAAGCATGATTTCAAGGGAGTCGCCCTACATTTTGCAAGGTAACTAAAATATAAACAAATGAAAGCATCCCAATGTTTGTTACACTTAAATATGGAATTCTATATTATGACTACAAAAAGAATGCCCATGCTTCCATACCTCAAAATCTTTCCCCATACAATGAATAGTTTCAAAGCACAATATGCTTGTTTCCCAACACATACAGACTTTGACCACGAGAAAACAAGGGAAGATCGAACTGTACAAAACAAAGGTATAAGATCTGATATTTATCCATATTTCCATATCAACACGCATCCAAATGAAGATATGTATGAAACAACTACATATCTGACCTAACACATGAGAATGACGCATGCCAGATATGGCAAAAAACACAATCGAAGAAATAATCGTATCAGTTCTGGGTCTAAAAAATGCAGTCAAGTAATCCAATAAATGTCTCAGCAATGGATCTAAAAAAGCACTCAAAGCAATCCAATAACTATGGATCAGAAAAACAGTCAAAGAATTTCAATAGCTATGGATCTAAAAATGTAGTCAACAATCTAATAAGTTTATCAGTTATGGATCTTAAAAAAAATGCATTCAAAATAATAATAGACTTTACTCTAGAATGAATCCAAATCTCATTCAGAATAATAATAATAGACATTACTCTAGATCGGATCCAAATCGCATTCACAATAGACATTACTCTAGATCATATCCAAATCACATTCGAAATAGCCATTACTCTAGATCAGATCCAAATCGTATTCAGAATAGACATTACTCTAGAGCAGATCAGAATAGTAGATCATATCCAAATCATATTCGGCATAGACATTAGTATAGATTATATCCAAATCGTTTTGAGCATAAACATTACTATAAATCATATCCAAATCGTATTCATCATATACATTAGTCTAGATCAGACCCAAAATGTATTCAGCATAAACATTACTCTAGATTATATCCAAATCATATTTAGCATAGACATTAGTCTAGATCAGATCCAAATCGTGTTCAGCATAAACATTACTCTAGATTAGATTGGAGGCATAATAAATCATTACGGATTTAAAATCAAAGTTTCCATTCAGATTGCAGGTATACATACCACTCAAATGCTGATACTTCAAATCAACACACAACCATTCAGATCGCGGGTATACATACCACTCAAAGGCTGATAATATTTTATCAACATGCAACCATTCATCTAGCTTTTAACAATCCAAGGTTTCGTTCAGATTAGAATCTCCCACCCAGACTAAGGAGAACACAACTTATATAAATGAAAAATTAAAGATTTCCTAAAAGACAAATGGCGAAACAATTTCCAAGTTTTTTCCCAAAAGATAACAACTAAAGCTCATGTAGCATTCATCCTTCACGTTGCCACTTCCTCTTAGGACTATTTTAGTAATTATATTTGGCTTTGGATATAT
>LPNX010252096.1:983886-1078910 GCA_001517045.1 Pseudotsuga menziesii | reverse complement strand
ACCGCTACCAGTAGGTGCTGCAACTAAAACATTATCATATGAGTTATAAAGCACAGTAAATACCTGAGTTTGAATAGGATTGAAGTGTCTAAACTGTTGGTAAAGTGCGTCATATGAGGGATTTCTTAACGCAGACACAGGAAGTGGCTACAAGTCTAGCAACTCAGTTGGAGGTGGGTATTTCTCTGGCAAAATAAGATGTCTAAATGAAACTGGCAATATTGTCTGTGACCCTAACCACTTATGACAATATTTTGTTTTTTAAAAACTACAGATACCGTCGCTATATCGACGGACTTCCGTGGAACTTTGCGACGCTGACTTGTCGATATAGCAACGCTTACTCGTGGAACTTTGCGATGCTTACTTGTCGATATATCAACGCTTCCTCGTGGAACTTTGCGACGCTTATTCGTCGATATAGCGACGCTCACTCGTCGATATAGCGACGTCGTACCGTCGTAGGTATTGGGGTATGGGATTTTTCATTCTAGGAAGGGCCGTCACAATTGCGACATAGTCCCGTTGCTCTTGCCACGCAATTAATGGGTCGTCGCTATTGCGACGAAATGACTGCCACGGGAAAAAAAACACTTAGACGTGGCAAAATCCACACTTTTCCGTGGATATTGCCACGTTTTTGTTGTGGAAAAATTGATCATTTGTACTAGTGACATCACAAAAGATGCATCACCTTCATCAATGACTGTGAATTTAATGATCTTAATCATACACTCCACATGGAGTAGGAGAGACATATGGTAAGGAAAGTGAGGCTAGACTTCACGGGTTTCAAATTTAATCAATGTGGAAGGATGTGAATCAAGCACCCCAAGGGATTCCAACAAATATTTCCTCTACGAAGCAAAAGTATGAAGGAATTCTAAGCCAACATTGCACAAGGATTCTGTCCCAAATCCTAAACAATGGAATAGTGTTGGGCGGCTCAAGAATTAGGATTGTGCCCCGAACTCTTTAAGACTCCCTTAGGAATGTGAGGTGTAACTTTAGGCTTATCGACATGTTTGTTGATATGCAAAGGGACCTCGGGAGGAGCAGTTTATTTTCCCAAGTCGGGTTGTGACGAACCATAATATTTTGCTCGTCTCATAAAATTCTCGGTGGAAATCATGTTGATGCACCCATGGCCACTTTCGGTGTTTGACATATTTTTATGCCCACTAGAAGCACTTCCGGAGTCCATGGTCCTCGAATTCATATTTTGATTATGCAATAAAGGATCTGTTAACATAGTTGGGATGTATGCAATGAATTTCATGGCATCTTCGATACGAGGGCACAAGTAAGTGAGGTGATCTCCCCCACAAATATTGCAAGGGAACTTAACCTTATGTTTAGAATTCTTGTCCCCGCTAGCATCATTACTATTCTTGTCATCATTAAAATTTCTGTTCCTATTCCCATCTCTTCTATTCTTTCTTCCTTTTTTCTCGTTCCATCCATGCTGTTGGTTACCCTTCTGGTTTGGTGATTGCACATAGTGTACATATCCCGACTGGGTGGGATAAGATGAAGCCATAGCTTGTCCTGATGTAGGCTGGTTAATAGACAAATTCTTCATATGATTCATAACTGAGTCAATGGGTTTAGTACTTATAGAGCCAACAATGTCATCATCATGTGGCCCAGGTTTATACTTAGGATTGAAGTTTAATCTCGTATAAGAGCCCAGACTGAAGATAAATCAAGTCTAGTTGTTGATCTTGGAAAATAGCATGTTCCTCATTCATAACTCAAGATGTAGAAACGTCCTTCACTATATATGGCAATAAATTCTTGAGGAACCATTCCAAAATGAACTCTGGTGGAATGTTGGCCTTAATTAACTGCTTTCATCTATGCCACTCCTGAATATGGTCTGAAATTTGCGTGGCTTTATCTTACCGAAATGTCAACAAGATATTAGTACATGAAACATAACACACGGGTAGATGAAACTGGTTAAGAAAGGTCATGGCTATGTCATTGAATGTTCGATATGTTCCCTAGGAAACTCTATATACCATTTTTCCACAGGACCCTTGAGGGTGCATTGAAATAGTCGTAAACGAACAAAATCATGGTTCAACAAATTTCAAGAGCACCATAGGTGGAAATTGGTAACATTCTCTCTAGGTTCCTCATCATTCTTACCTTCAAATTTTGGAATGTTTGAAGGAATCTTGGTAGGGACAAGCAACCATGTCAGATCATGAGAAACCAGATCATTGGTCAACTTCGATAAGTTAGGTAGATTCAAAGTATCTAGGAAATGGATCCTAGGTTGTACCATTTGGTTCCACACTCCTTGACAGGACTGATCCACATAGGGTTGTTGGTTGTAAAGATCATGGCCATGGCCAGTTGGATAATAAACCCCTCCCATCTGACCCATAAATGACTACACGGGGATACTATAATTATGAATACCTTGAGACTGGGTTGCTACATAGCCATAATTATAAGACTGATAGGATGGTCGTCCCCTAGACACATAAGGAGGTACATAACCCATAGACATAGTATAACTGACAGATAAGGGGACCACATGGCTATAAGAAGTACTCTGTCCCAAAGAAGCACGCAGGTTGTAAGGAGGGTGTGCCATGAAAAATGCATTTGAAGGAATAGGTATAGAAGACGATGAAAAATACGATGAAATATATGAAGTACCTCCAATGTGCACATGTCTAGTGTCACTTGCACTAGAAGGGATTCCAGTGGTATGACTTGATGAGGTGTAAGGAATTCCTCCCACAAAGGGTTTGGAAGGTGCAATATGAACACTACCAAACTGATTGACATGGAATGGGATGGTAGTTCCCCCATGCACACCACTAAGACCAACACTAGGATCTATGACTAATGACGAAAAACTATCTGTCATATCTATCATGCCAAATATAAAAGGACTAGTTCTAGAAGGATCAAGATGAGTCTCACCACCCGAACTTCGAGGACAATATCATCAGTTAGTATTTACATAATCTAAAAACTGGTATAGTGCATTATATGACGTACCGACATAAAAAGGATCAGTTTCTTTCG
This sequence comes from Pseudotsuga menziesii, assembly GCA_001517045.1. Taxonomy (NCBI): domain Eukaryota; kingdom Viridiplantae; phylum Streptophyta; class Pinopsida; order Pinales; family Pinaceae; genus Pseudotsuga; species Pseudotsuga menziesii. Next base: position 1,075,862 of record LPNX010252096.1, on the reverse strand, counting down.
GAGTCCCATATACACTGAACAACACATTCCCCATCCTGAAGGACGAATAAGGAGGGGCTTTCGGGATCTTAGATGCATGACTCATGATGAAACCGGTCTGTGAATCGCAGTGAGTATGAGTCCACCTAGATTGTCTAACTCTTTTTCATGAAGGAGGAATATACGTAGAATATGGAAGGCCTGCTAACCATGAAGAATGACGAGATTCCTGTCCTCGATCCACGATGAATCCACTAAAATTAAGAGACTGAACTAATTACGAACCCTAGTGAAATCTAGCGCATATAGAGCACACTCGTAAGAGAATCTAAGCCAAAATTCAAGCAAGCCAAGGATGGGATGAATGAGCTCCTGAATGTAGTAGGTATGTCTCACCTAGGAGAGGCTTGAGACTCCCATACACTACAAGCAGAGGTTGTAACCAATTATAGTGTCCGTCAACTTCAACGCATAAAGCGATTATGTTCTTCGACCCCTACTTGGCCAAGGCACTCACAGAATAACCTCTGCAAGTACCCCCTATGATATTTAGGTAAGGAAACTAAGGTCACCCCAATATAACCAATGTTCATGCAGAAAGTTGTAGGAGAGATATATCATATGGGCAGGGTAGAAAATCCTGAAGCTCGAAAGCACCAAAGGTACCTCAAAATCCCCCATATATGAATAATATCCTAGAAATATCTTTTTCACTGCACAAAGAGTGGCAAGGGGCTATCCCCACCACAAACATGTACCCTACCTCATGCTTAACTCCTGTGTAAGAGGATTGTCCTGAGAACAATAATTATACCAAGGATTTCACTCTCTCACTTGGATAGACACCTACTTTTTTTTTTTAGTAGTCTTGGAGAAATTTACTCACAAAACCTATTCCAAAACTCTAAAGCTAATCTTGTTGATGTACCCTATCAAATAAAAATGTGTAATTTAGTTTAAATTAAGCGTTGATTTTAGAGGTTGTGATTACTCAAAGGAAATGAATGTGCAACCAATGATGTCATGACTCAACAGTGAAAGTAAATATGCACACCTAACAAACAATGCCAAGTGGGATTTTGTCTTTAAATGTGAAAATAGGGTATGCCACTACATGATATGCCTATTTTTTCCTTCAAATGACAATGTAGCAATTCCTATATGAAAACTTGACTACTATGCAACTAAGCAACCCTAATGTAAGTACTATGCAAATGCAAAAATGCATGAACATGCCAAAAATAAAATATTTTTGTATTTTTGATATAAATGATATGTAAATACAATAAAAGACTCTACAACTACTAGACATTGCAACAACTATTAGACAACATCCAAGCAAGACACTGAGATAAAAGAAATCTAATGCACTAATATCAAAACAAAAAGGAAACAAGATGATAAGAACAAATTCTAACTAAGAAGTAAAAATAAAAAAAGGTCTTTGGTCAGAATTTGAGGCAGTAGAAAGACGACAGAAGCATCTAAGAAGACTCAACAACATTCAAAATCCACCCAACATCTCTCAAACATCCAATTCACACTAAAAAAGAGAGGCATACAGGACTGTTTGCAATAAACCTGTGTCTATACACAACTGTTCAGACAAAACCCGCATGTATATGCAATTGTAATGAAAAAACCCATGTACAACAAGAGAAAGGGGGTAAAATGATAAGCTAAGACCTAAATTACTTCAACACCACACTACTGGGGAAAAATACTTCTCAACCCGACAAATAAACACAGAGAAACATAGAGCAATTCAAGAACATTGTGCACCCCATCCCCAAAGAAAAATAAGGAACTTCCCCACTGGAGTCACCAATTCTGTTATGGAGAGAAAATTCCTATGGCTTGGGGTAGACCACAACGGACTGAATGACACCATAAATCAATACATTTCAATATGAAAGAGACACAAATGATTGTAACACTAAGTGATATGAAATGTACCTTATTCTGGACGGTTGGTGTAGATCCCCATTGATCTTTTACAACACACTTGTATTTATAATTCACTCTCAACAAGAGTAAACAAGACAATCATGCTATATATCAAAGTGTTAGGCTTACTCTAGCATATCTAAAACCAACATGTATAAGAAAATATAAGTACATCCATGGATAAAATATTCATAGTCATACACATGTAATGGACAAGAAATGGATATTTCTATTAATAATAAACAAAGATAACAATGACAAACTTTGTTGGCACCTCGTTGAAATGGAGAAACCGAGTCCTCCACCTAGGCGTCCACCACGTCAATCTTCCATCTCAATGGTAAGATTACAAAGAAATGGAAAGATTTGGAAGAGCAATAATGTGTGCTTAAAAGGACAAAGGGATGTAGACTCAAGCATAAGAAAATGAGGCAACAATGAACTATAGTTTCCTTGCTTTACAAAATCTTCCTCCTTCAATGCATACAAGAGGCTCAATATATATCCCTCCGATAGATAATGGAGGGTCAAGTCGAAGCATTTCTAGGCATATGAAAGGCCAAGAGTCAAGTTATTCGAGACTCATTGAGGAAAGCTCATTTTTTTTTGTTTTTATGCACATTTTTCGATGTATGTGGGCTACAATGTAGAAAGCTACATGTACACATGAGTATCAGTTTAAAATTCACATACAACAATAAAAAATGTTTTTAAGGAATTTTCTTGGAACACCAAAGTATCATTTGAGCAAGGTGGGTCCAAAGAGTTTGTAGAGGAACATGAAAGGCCATAAAAGTGTGATCTACCAAGTGTAGTAAAATAAGCTATAACAAGGCTAATTTGATGGATTCAGGAAAAATGAAACAGAGAATGGAGGTAGATAGGAGGAAAATAAGAGAGGACAATCAACCTTCCACTTCTTCTTCAAATGATGCTAAGTTTGATATTATGATGAAAACAATGGATAGGTTGATGGATAGATTGGTCTTGTATATTAGAACACTAAATAGAGAGAAACCTAAGCCACAAAACAAGAATCCAAATTTCAAGAGACCCCTTCCTCCTCCTCCTTAGATTAGGTAGAGAGACCAAAGGAATCCAAGAAATCCCGAGGACCAACAAATAAGACCTCCATTCCTAGAAAATTATGTCGACGAGGAGGAAGAGAATGACCCAATGGATAATCAGATACATCATTTTGATGATTTGGACACTGAAATATATCTTACAGAAGATGAGCATAATATGTTTTCTTTAGAGGATAATTATAATACACTTGAGGTAGAATCAGAGCAGTATCAAAGAGGATATCATGATGCAATTGATGATTTCCAGAAAAAATTAAAATTGAGAAGTAGGGATATTGTAATAAATAAAGGAAGGGACAATTCAAATCAGCCTTCTAGTAGTCTAAATAATACATAAAAACAAAAACAAAAACTATTAGAAAAACAAAGAAAATAATGTACAAAAGAATCTACAAAATTAAAAAGAAGCAGTGAAAGGAAATAAACAACAAATGCCAATTGAAGTTGATGGAACGTTTTCTTCCTTCAATTTACAATCTGAACTGTCCAAAATAAAAATTTCAATTCCTTTTAGTGAATTATTGAGAAGTAATGAATACAAAGAAAATATAACCAAGATGGTTAAAATTGATGGAGAATGTCAACCATACACTCTTGGACTGACAGATGATGCTCCAACCATAGTTATTGGTCCTAGAATTGAAGAAACATATAAAGATAATGTTCCACCATTCTATGTTAGCTTGAATGTTCACGACATGATTTTACACAATGCTATGCTATATTCTGGTGCATCCCATAATCTAATGCCAAGGGTAGTGGTTGAGAGTTTAGGGCTAGAGATTACAAGGCCCTACAAAGACTTGTTTTGTTTTGATTCTAGAAAAGTTAAATGTTTGGGGCTTCTTATCACCCTGTAATTTTTCCTATGGTTATGGTAGGAGAATCATAGGGGGTAGCAATTTCAAACTAGTATTTAGACTTTATTTTAGCCTATACAGTCATAGAGGGATCTCTCTTGTCACGGGGTCATTTGCATATACATTTGGATTTAAACAAGCATTCAGAAGGCTAGATTCTAATGGGAAACATGTTTTTTAGGGTTTAAAATAGTGTAAGAAAAACATACATACAACATCATTGGGAAATGGGGACAAAGCCTGAAAAATTCAAGGACTTACAACAAATAATGACCATAGATAACCTTCATAATCTGAGGTAAAATAGGCATCAATATTCAACAAAATATCATTTGAGAGATGGTGGGGGAAAAGAGAAAAATCCCAATGAAACAAAAGGAACCTATCTATGGATGAATCTCTTGAAGCACCTTTAGCAGAAGTAATAGTAAAGGATGATAACTGTAATAGAGCATAGAGGATGAATTCCAAAACATTTACCATAAACACATAAACAAATGAATTATCTGATGTAGGGAGCGCTGAACCAAGAACGAATTCCTTGCATGCAACTAGAAAACACATTAACAGAAATATACATACTTAGAAATGAAGTAAACAAGGGAAAATACAACTGAACATTGAACACCGTGATGAATCTTAGACATTCAAGCTATGCTTTACATTCATTACTTCATAGAGAGTTGCAGAGCTACACAACTAAGCACATAGGATTCAAAATGAATGTCAAACCCTTTATTCCTCTTTTGAGGGTATATTTATAGTGTAAACAGGATCTCGATACCAACCTAGAAATAGAGCCAAATTAATTTACCCTAATCGAGAATCAATCCTCCACACATAAAATATTAACAACTTTTGATCTGGCAGATTGCCATGATCACAAAACCAAAACAGGAAAACATGCTGGAATGTGCGTGGTAGACCAATTTGGGAAACTTGACAGTAGGGAATCATGCCCGCTTGATGAAAATGACCAATCATAGGATTTTTGTACGACCTGCAACATTTTTTATCCTTCCCTGCATCCTCCATCTGCAAAATTATTTTGGACCGTCGATCTAGATTTGAATTTAATACGAGCTGTCGAAACGTAAAGCTAGTACACAATTTCACAATTTTCCAACTTCACTCATCCCTTGCTAGTTCTCCTTACGAAATCATCCTGGGCCATGGATCAAGAATCTATTCAGATCTCCACCATTCATCCCTACCAGGCATACCAAATTTCGTCAATTTCAAAAGTATGTTTTTCCTCGCATGCTGAATCAATGAAATCAACTTGGGTTGTAGATATTGACCATTAATTCATGCCCCATCATGCTCCATACAGTGAATTTTGTGGCTCTAATTTCTGAGTGCAATATCCAATAGGGAGAAGACACATCATTTAAGCATGTTTCTCATCGCACAAGTGCTCCTCGACTTTGAATGTGGAAGTTCACCCAGCAAAATCATCCTCGATCATGGATCTGATTCTTCCTTTGATATGAGTCGTTGAAAACTATGGGGTCTAACCAATTTCATATATCAGGATATCTCCTTATATTGTGCACATGTTTCCCTTTTATGCATCGTCGATCTTAGGTAGACACTCTCCGAGCCATTGATCCGAGGTCAAGCTCCAGCTGGTGGAAAGAGAAAACTTCAAATTTTTGCAACCAAACTTCTTCTATATTCTGCTTTCCGCTTTCCTCCCTTATGCTCCTTTCCGAGCCGTCTATTTGTGAGTAAGCTCTTTGAATCGTATATCTTGCAGATCATGGAAAGCGGGATTCTAACCTTTACGACCAAATTCTTATGTTTCCACTTTCCACCTTTATTCTCCTTTTCGAGCCATTGATCTTCGATGAAAACTATTTGGACCGTCAATCTGATATTAGGCTACAAGTTGGCTGAAAGTGGAAGTCAGGCCTTCAACTTTTTATAATAACCAAAAATTTCGTGTTTCCACTTTCTTCCCTTTCACTTGCAGAATCCTCCTGGAATGTTAATCTCATTTGGATATTTCTAGACCATTGGATCTCGAAATGTGGAAAAAAGAATTCGGACTTCCATATTTATCCAAATATGATTTATGTTTTTCCACCTCCGTCTTTCCACATTGTTGATAGTTGGTGGAAACTTCCCAGATCGTTGATCTTGCAAATCGCGGAAAGCATGGTCCTGACTTTTGATGACCAGACTTTTAATATTTCTGCTTTCTCCTGGCTCATTGATTTTTTCTTGAAAGCGTCCTGAGCCATCGAACCCCAGATCATGAAAGGCAGAAATCGAGATATGAACTTTATACAGTAAAACATTTTCATTTCCCGCATCCGATTTCTTGCTAGACCGTTGATCTCTTTTGCGAGTTGGATCTCCACCATTTGTTCTTTCCAAGATCTATCCTTGATCATATTTTTCATATCAGGCTCATTTCCAAGGTCGCTCCTAAGTATTTTTTACTATTTTGACATTTAAGTTTAGGAATAATCCTTCGAAGCAACTTCAAACCCCTTTCTGCATACCTATAGGTCATAAGACATGAAATTGTTTTTACCCTACCCCTCATTTTTTACTGGCTTGTCCTTCTGTAGAGGGATCGGTATGGGTGTATTTGTAAAAATCCTCAAAATTTAGCGCAGGTGCTAAAAACAACTCCAACTAGGGGATGCTATCCTTTTGAGGTAGGAAAGAACCACGTAGACCAAGTGCGTGATCCATTTTGCTGGTGCCAAGATTTCCTAAAATCCATAACATGCTCTGAAAACAAAAAATGAACAGATACTGAAAACAAACTAAAAATTTGCTTAAAAGAAAGGCCCACCATGTTGAGCTTATTAACACCTGCCTATCCTACTTATTGAGCATCAATTCCCATTCAAGTAACTTCTGTCTTCCAGTGAATCCAATCAAGAAAATGATCTAATGATTGGGTTTTTTCAACATGCTTGATCCAAATCAGAAAGGAAGATCTAAATGACAAAAGGTTATGATTGAAAATTAGATATTTATTGGACATACATAACCCACCATTCTCACTGCAAATATTCTCCACCTATCTAGCTATTGGATCATGAAAACCTTTAAAAATTTATGTTATGCACCTACCATGAAAAGGCTACTTGATATATTCAGCCACTGGATCATAAAATCTAGGGAAGTCTTCAAATTTTTCTGTCATGTGCTTTCCCCAATAAGTCTGCTCAAATTTTAATTCCACCAGCACACTGTCAAACTGCTCTTCAAAAGAATCATTCAAGGAATGATCATGACAACTTGTACATGAGATATCAACTATTTCATTGAAAATGCCAGAATTTAAAACTTGATTTTTTTCATGCATTTCACAAGGAATATCTTCAATAAAATAAAGTGAAATAAACTCTTCTTGGCATGAAAATTATGAATTTGAAAAACATGAAGCGAAATACCATTTAGGACCCTCATATTCCAAGTAGCTATCCTCATATTCATCATATATAGGTGGGCTGAAATATTCTTTAAAACCACCATAGATAGAGTTTGTAATTAGATGATTGCATTCTTCATAGCATGAATTGTAACACTCCTCCTGTAAAACACTAGGTTGATTATCTTCTTGCTCATAAAAAGGAGGATTGGAATGCACAACAAATTCTGCTTGTTTTCCCTTCTCATTATCCACTCCCAAAAATTCCATGGCATTATTCATATCCCCAAGTTTCTATGTTTTCTTAGAGGCCCTTAATTTTTGTCTCAAAAACTCAAATTAGGCATAACAAAATGGAAAATAGTTACTCTTGTCATGATGATTGTAGTGTTCATAAAAAGAAGGACTGAATGAAAAGCAGATTCTGGTTGTTCACCCTTCTCATCATCTTCCACCAGGAAAGAATGCTTTGTATGTTCATGTAAATCTTCAGGTGAAATTTGAGTTTGAAAAACACATAGAGGTCCGTCTTCAACCATTAACTCAAAATTTGATTCCTCTTTTAATTCAAACTGTGAAGGAGCTTCAGGATCTTCATGAGGGTTGTCATTAAAGAAAGTGGAAAATCCTAGATCATTGTTGACAGTATAAATAGAATGACTATTACCCTGATTCTGAACCATTTGAGTTAATTTATCCCTGTATTCAGTATTTATCAACAATTCATTGAAAGAGGCATAAAATTTTTGCTTTGAATCTACTCCTAAAAAATGACTGTCCTCTTATTGAGTAAAGAAATTGTCTTCTTCTTCAACAAAGTATAGCCTGAAATCAATATCATCAAAGTGATGATTTTATTTTTCCATTGGATCTTTTCCTTCCTCCTCAACAACATAATTATATAGGAAAGGTGTCCTAATTTTTCAGTCTTAAGGAATTATTTGATTTCTTGGAGGAGGAAGGGGTCTTCTGAAATTCTGGTTTTTATTCTGTTGCTATTGATTTTCCCTAGGAGGTGGTTGGTTGTCCATGGTGATTCTCTCTGTCAACTTTTCCATGCTTTTCATCATCATGTCCATACTGGCCTCTTGAAAGTTAGAGGAAGAAGGTTTTTCATGCTCTTTATCCTTCCTTCTATCTCCCTATTCTCTCCTTTTCTATTTAGCAGCAACCAAGTTTATTTATACCTCTATAGCATCATTCATCATATCGGCCAGGGAGGAAAATATTCTTTCACTTAGAAATAAGGTAAATTCACTATCAAAATCTTCAACATATTGGAGTTGGGAAGAATTAGGGGGAGGATTGAACTGGGAATGGATGACATTATATACTTTCATAAATCTATTAGAAAACTTATGGAAATATTCACTCTCCCTCCTCTTCATGGAATGGAATTGGTAAAAACAGACCCTGGGGTTTTTCTTTTCTTCCCATTTTCTCTTGAAAGAACCTTCAAAATCCTGATAGTCCAGAATGGATTTGTTAGGAATATTTGTGAACCGTTTCCTTTCTTCTCCAACAATACTTTGGAAAAATAGCTCGAATTTAATATCCTCATGGTATATTTCCTCCAAGTTTGTCCAATTTGAGAACCATTCCAAGTGTTCCTCATTTGAATACCCCCTGTCCCCCTTAAATTGTTTGAGTTTTTGGGCATATCCCTGGGGAGGGTTCATGAAGCGCAACAGGGAGAAGTATAGGAGAAAGCCTGTTAGCATTTCCCGAGGTTATAATAGAATGGTTTTCAAGAGGAATTGAATCTGGTGTGACAGATAGAATCAAGGTGTTGTGAGGAACTACAGAGCTATGAGGAGTTGTACGACTGGATGATGAAGGTTTCTCAACCTCTAAAGTGGTGGGGAGTAGGGATATGGTAGGAGGATTCTCTTTGGATTTTAATGAGACTAATTTAGAGGAAAATAAGGGGCCCTCTTGGTCAGACAAGGGTTGAAGAGCCCTACATAGAGACTCAAAAAAGGGTGTAGTATCAACAGTAGTATCACGAGCTTTACATGGATGATTATTTCCTTTATGTGGATCGAATAAAGGGTCTTGGTCAAAATCACATGTACAAGATGAAGGGATACTTTTAGTTCTTAAAGAAGGATATACAGGGGTAAGTCCATGGTCTTGTTTTGAGTGCAATAAACCAAGGGAAATTTCTTTGACAAGTTTCGGAAATGATAGAAAAAAGTTTATAAGCAAGGATAAGACATATTGGAGAAGATTCACACTTGAGTACCTTATTTTTCACCATGCCTTTCCATTTATTTACATTGAGCTCATTTCCCCATTAGAATCATCATAGAAAATTCAAAACACTGATTCTTTGCAGCCTTTGGGCCGCTAGTACTCTCAGTGGAGTCACCCTCCAGAGCTTTGAGTGAAAGTCACCTTCAAGGAATCCATTCTACAGAATTATCTAAAGACCATCCTCAAGTTCCTTTTGGCCACTAGTATTCCCAATGGAGTCAACTTCCAAAATTTTTAAGTGGAGTTGCTAGAGCATGTACAACCAATGTGTTTCTATGACCGTCTGCTCAACCAGGTTGTAGAACTAGAACAATGTCATTTCCTAAGGAGATAATAACAATTAGTCCTCGACAACAACGCCAAGATGTTATCACCCTATAACTTTTCGTATGGTTGTGGTAGGACAATCATAGGGGGTAACCATTTCAAACCAATATTTAGACTGTATTCTATCCTATACAGTCAGAGAGGGCTCTCTCTTATCACATGGTCATTCACATATATATTTGGCTTTAAACAAGCATTCAGAAGGATATATTTATGATGGGAAACGTATTTTTAGGGTTTAAAAGAGTGTAAGGAATAAATACAGACAACACCATTGGGAATTGGGGTCAAATCTTGAAACATTCAAGGAATTACAACAAATAATGACTAGAGATAAGACACCAATGTTCAACGAAGTATCATTTGAGAGATGGTAGGGTAAAAGAGAAGAAGCCCAATGAAATAGGAGGCACCTATCTATGGATGATCTATTAAAACAAATTTAGCAGAAGTGACAGTAAAGGCTGATAACTTTAATGGAGCATAGAGGATGAATTCTAAAACATTTACCATAAACACATAAACGGATGCATTATCTGATGTAGGGAGAGCTGAACTAAGAACTAATTCCTTGCATGTAACTAGAAAACACATTAGCAGAACTATACAGACTTGGAAATGAAGTAAACATGGGAAAAAACAACGGAAGAATGAACACCATGATGAATCTCTAACATTCAAGCTATGCTTTGCATTAATTACTTCCAAGAGAGTTGCAGAGCTACAAAACCAAGCACAGAGGCTTCAAAATGAATGTTGAACCCTTTCTTCCTCTTTCGAGGGTATATTTATAGTCTAAACAGGATCCTGAGGCCAACCTTGAAACACAGCCAAATTAATTTACCCTAATTGGGAATCAATCCCGCACACATAAAATCCTAACAAGTTTTGATATGGTGGATTCAACATGATCACAAAAGAAAAACATAAAAGCATGTTGGAATGTGGGTGGCAGACCAATTTGGGAAACTTAAAAGTAGGGACTCAGGCCCGCTTGATGAAAACGATTGATCAGAGGATTTTCATACGACCTGCAACCATTTTTCTCCTTCATTGCATATTCCATCTGTGAAATTATTTCACATCGTCAATCTAGATTGGAATTTAATATGAGCCACCGAAAGGTAAATCTAGTACCCGATTTCACAATTTTCCAACATCATTCATCCATTGCTAGTTTTCCTTGTGAAATCATCCTGGGTCGTGGATCAAGAATCTATTTAGATTTCCACCGTTCATCCCTACCGGGCCTACTAAATTTTATAGTTTTCAAAAGTTTGTTTGTCCTGGCATGTTGAATCAGCAAAATCAACCTCCGCTGTAGATATGCACATGCTTAGATCTTAACTATTGATTCTCTCCCCATCGCGCTCCATACAGTGAATTTTGTGGCTCCGATTTCCAAGTGCTATATCCAATATATAGAAGACAAATCATTTAAGCATGTTTCTCATCATGCAAGTGCTCCCTGACTTTGAGTGCGCAAGTTCACCCAAAAAAATAATTCTGGATCGTGGATATGATTCTACCTTTGATTCGAGCCATTGAAAACTATGGGGTCTAACCAATTTCATATATCTAGAAATATCCTTACCTCATGCACATGTTTCCCTTTTCCCCACCGTCGATATTAGGAAGACACTCTCCGAGCCATTGATTTGAGGTCAAGATGTGGTGGAGAAAAATTCCTGTATCTTTCACTTTCCCATTTAGTCCCTTTTGCTCCTTTTCGAGCTGTCGATTTATGCAGAATCTCCCTAAACCGTAGATCTTGTGGATCACAGAAAGAGGGATTCTAGCCTTTACAGCCAAATTCTTATGTTTTCGATTTCATCCTTTATTATCCTTTCCGAGCCATTGATTTTCGACAGAAACTCTCTGGACCATCAATATGAGATTAGGTTGCGGGCCAGCGGAAAGTGGAAAGCAGGCCTTCATCTTTTTATAACTAGAAATTTGTGTTTTTGCTTTCCTCCTTTTGACTTGTAGAATCCTCCAAGACCATTGATAATATTTGGATATTTTATGGACCGTTGGATCTCATACCACAAAAAACAAAATTTGTACTTCCATCTTTCTCGAAAATTCACTTCTGTCTTTCCACACCTTTGATCTTCCGCAGAAAATTCTCGGACCGTCGATCTTGCAGATCCTATAAAGGGGGGTCCTAGCTTTTCATGACCATACTTTTTATATTTCGTCTTTCTCATGGGTCGTTGATTTTTTGGCAGAAGCATCTTGAGCCATCAGACCCCAGATCGTGGAAGGAAGAAATCAAGATTTCAAATTTTTGTGGCCAAAACTTTGCATTTCCCACTTCCGGCTTCTACCTCTCGCTTTTCCCTATGCTGCTTATTTTTTTCAAAAGCATCTAAAGCCGTTGGATCTCAAACTACGAAAGGCGGAATTCGGGTTTACCAATTATCTATGGCCAAAACTTTGCATTTCCCACTTCCAAATTCTTGTTGGACCATTGATCTATTTTGTGGCTTGGATCTCCACCTTATGTTCTTGCTAAGACCTATCCTTGATCATATTTTTCATATTAGGCTCATTTCCAAGGTCACGCCTAAGGAATTTTGTACTGTTTTTACATTTAGGTTTAGGAATAATCCTCCCAAGCAATTTCAAACCCCTTCCTGCATACCTCTAGGTCATAAGACATGAATTTATTTTGACCCTACCCCTCATTTTTTACTGGCTTGTCCTTTTGCAGAGGGATCAATATGGGTGTATCTTTAAAAATCCTCAAAATTTAGCATAGGTGCTAACGGGGCTAATAAAGGACATTGTAGTAACTCTTGCATAGATCCATGCTAAGAGAATTGTCATGGATGTAGTAGTGGCTGATATCCCTCCCAAATTTGGTATGATATTGTTAAGATCACGAGCTTCAAAAATTAAAGGAACATTGCAGATGGACATGTCTTATGCAACAATTCCTTTGTGTGGAGGTCGCAAGATATTGTATAGGGAAAATCGGTTAGCATATGTGGTTAACAGCCAAGAAAAACCTAATAACCATCCCATATATGCTGTGGATACCGATTTGGGATCTTCCATATTTTTCAATGACTCTCATGATGACCTAGATTTTCCAATAGTCAACAAAATAAAAGAGGATAAATAATTTTCCAAAGGACAAGAATATTTAGAGCAAAAACAAAATGAGAAAGGATTGTGGGCAATGTATTTTGATGGGTTTATTAGTAAGGAAGGAGTTGGGGATGGAATTTCGATAATTTCTCCAAATAGGGATTTCAAAGTATACTCTTATAAATTGACATTTGAATGTACTAATAATGTAGCAGAGTATGAGGATTTGTTATTAGGATTGAGTGCTTTAAAATATTTGAAATCCAAAAGAATAGATTTTTTGGGGATTCTGAGTTAGTAGTGAATCATGTGAATGATAGTTACCAAACCAAACATGCTAGAATGAAAGACTATAGGAATAAAATATGGGATATGATGGGGAATTTATTTACTAAATACAAAGTTAGAGTAATTCCCAGAAAATAAAATCAAGTAGTTGATTTTTTGGCCATTACTACTGGAAATTTCAAAATTCCCATCTATTCTAAGAAAAAATATAAAATAGCAATTGTAAATAGACCTTCTATCCATTATAACTCCAAATATTGGAAATTATTTGAACATGACCTACATATAAAGAGATTTTTGGAGTTGTCAGAAGAACTTGTAAATACACATATTGACACAGGAAATCAAAATTTAGAAAATTTCCAAGATAATGTATAGTTTGCAGAAGAAGAAGTTGAGCAAAAGAATTTGAAGAACATTATTGGAGGAAAAGAGATAATTTAGCTGAAAAGCAATTACATTCCAAAGGGACTTATTCTTATAGAGAAATTATCTGACCAAAATGATGTGGCTAAAGATATGAAGGTTTAACTCAATGGAAATGATATTTAAGATCATAATATTGGGACTGAAGATTCACCCAAGATAGCAAAATTGTCAAAAAACTTGTCTCCTGAAGAAAAGAAAAAATATATTGATCCGATGAAAAAATACAATGATGTGCTTGCTTGGAGTTATGAGGATTTGAAAGAATATGATTCCTACATCATAGATCATACTATTCCTATCAAACCTAGAGATAAACCTTTCAGATAGAAACTAAGAAGAATAAATCCAATGCTCTTACCTTTGATTGAAAATGAAGTAAGAAAATTATTCAATGCGAAAATCATTTTAACTCTTATATTTTTGAGGTGGGTTGCTAATTTAGTACCTGTCAGAAAGAAGAATGGAGAAATCAAATTGTGTGTGGATTTAATAAACTTGAATAAAGTGTCAATGAAAGTTGTTGGAGATTAAAGAATTTCTACAATGGATGGGTTTTCTGGATGCAACGAGATAAAATTTCCACCTGAATACCAAGGAAAGACAAATATCACTACACCATGAGGGACTTTCATATATGCTAAAATTCCTTTTGATTTAATGAATGCGAGAGCTACTTTTCAGAGAGCAATGGATATAGATTTTTCTGAGGAGAAGGATAATTTTGTTGTAATTTATATGGATGACATCACAATTTATTCCAAGTCTTATTAAGATCATATTAAACATCTAGAAAAAGGTACTCTTAAAGTGCAGGAGGTATGGTATTTCTCTCAACCCCATAAAGTCTAATTTTGTTATGAAAGAGGTAAAATAATTGGGTCATATTATATCAAAGGATGATATTAGGATTGACCTAGACATAGTGAATTCTATTATGAAGGTAGAGGAGTCAAGGAATAAAAAGGAGTTCCAATCATTTATTGGTTAAGTAAACTTCTTAAGAAGTTTTATCCCTAGTTTTGCAGAGATATTGAGAAATGTTACAAATATGTTGAAAATAAACAGTGAAATTAAATGGATTGTAGATGCCAGGAAATATTTTAATGTTATCAAAAAGGAAATCACAGAGGCCCCTATTTTGGTGAGTCCTGATTTTTCTAGAGATTTTATGATTTTTTATTATGCCTCTAAACATATGATTGCTGGAGTCTTGTTGCAGAAGAATCAACAAAATTATGAGAAAACCATTTCTTTCTTTAGTAAGGTGTTGAGAGATGGGGAGTTAAAGTATGACATCATGGAGAAACATGCTTATGCCTTGGTAAAGTCTTTTAAAGATTTCAGAGTCTATATTTTACATTCCCACATTATAAAATATGTACCCAACAATGTGGTTAAGAAAATTCTTACTCAACCTTATCTAGAAGGAAAAAGAGAAAAATGGATAGTAGTTTTGCTAGAGTATGACCTATAGATTAGGCCTACAAAGCTGGTGAAAGGATAGGGACTAGAAAAGCTAATGACTAATTCAAATTGTGAATCTTTATAGCAAATTTTTTTTTATCTAATCATTCAAATGAGTGGACTCAAGATTGCAGGTAATGGAATATTTCACTTTATCCCTTTGGTACAATGATATTATATATGTTTTGTAGAACTTACATGCACCTACAACATTAAGTAAAACCAGGGCTAGATCAGTAAAATTAAAAGAAGAAAAGTTTTGTATCATGAACCAATATTTATATTGGAAAGATCCAAGAGTTATCTTGCTCAATTTCCTATTGGAAAATGAAGCTAAACAAACTATGAAAGAGTTTATTCAAGGAGTATGTGGTGGGAATCATTCCCGGAAGGTCACTGCAAATAAAATTATGAGGGCTAGTTTTTATTGGCCCACCATGTTTTATGATATTTACAAAGAGATCATAGCCTATCATCAATGCCAAATCTTTGAAGGAAAGAGAAATCTCGTAGCTTTACCACTTAATACTATCTCAGTTGAATATCCTTTTCAGTAAAGGGGGTTAGATTTCATTGGGGAAATTAATCCAAACTCTTCTGGCCAACATAGATGGATCCTCACTACTACTGATTATTTTACCAAGTAGATTCAGGCTATACCTACCAGGAGAGCTACTAACGTTTTTATCATATATTTTGTGGAGAACAAAATTATATCAAGGTTTGGGTGCCCTAAAAGGCTTGTGATTGATAATGCACCCATTTTCAAGTCAAATAAGATTATCCACTTTTTCCATAAGTATCATATCAATCTAAATCACTCTATTACATACTATCCTCAAGGAAATGGGCTTGCAAAATATTCTAACAAAGTCTGGTAAGGATAATCAAGAAGTTGTTGGAGGAGAATAAGAGATATTGGCACACAAAGTTGAAGTATTCTTTATGAGTAGACATAATAAGCATTAAAAGAGCCATTGGCAAATCACCTTTCCAGCCGGTATATGGGGCAAAGGTGGGTTTTCCAATTTCTTAGGTTTTCTTGTAATGAAGTTCCTGCAAGAACATGAGGAGGATCCAAATCACATGCAAAAAAAGAATTAATTAGATTATTGAGCTGAATGAGGACAACAAGAAAGCTTATTATAAGGTGTAGATACATCAGGAGAAAGTGAAGAAAATATTTGACAGGAAGGATAAAAAAGATCAGTTTCAAGTTGATGATATGGTTTTAAAGTGGGATGCACCTAAAGAATACAAACATGGAAAATATGACTATATGTGGAAAGGACCATACATCATTATTGCTTACAGAGGAGACAATTCATTCATTATGCACCATCAAGATGGGGTTCAACTAAAAGGGGGACCTGTAAATGGATGATTTTCTGATACACTATTTGTCTTGAAATGGAAGGAAACTTTTGTATATTAGTTTTACATATTTATTTAATTGAAAAATCATTACAGATGGAAAATTGAAATATTTTAAACTCGGAGAGAAGGTCCCCGGATCTTGAATATTTGTTGTGTTCTTTTATTTTGACAAGAAAAAGATCTTTTACATATAAACTGATTGGCACTCATCTACGGGTTCTTTGCTACCTCGCATGGAGGATAGCATCCCAAGTTGGAGACAGATGTTGCCACCATTTTTTGTTAGCAGTTGGATGGGGAAAACCTAAGGAAAAATAGGGTATGGTATATAAAATTTTGGTTATATGAATGAGGGTGTGTTTAAAAGGTTCTTAAAGGATGTTTAAAGGGTATAAATCTGAAATCAAAACCCATATTTCTTAGAAAATCATGGGTTAAGCCTTGGAAATAGGTGTAAAGATGAAAATGTGCACCTAAGGTATAAAAGGAAAGGTTTGGACGGTTCATATCTTCATACAGGGAGATCAACGGTTGATATTCAATCCACCACCAAGAGATGCAAGGTAAAAGAAATTTTGATGACCAACGAAAAGGTTTAAAGGATAGCCTATATCTACGATCATGAAAAAGTGGAAAAGAGATCTACAGTTGGAGATGATTCTGCTGGTGAGAAATGCATGGAGAAACAAACTTTTCCAATCAGCAAATTTTTTTACATCCTGCATAGATCTACAGTGGGGATTTAAACATGAAAATGATCTACAGCTACTGGGGAAACATGCATGTAGAAAACTAAGTTGAGAATCAAAATAATTATTAAAACCAAACATTGATCAACGACAAGGATTAATTCTTGGTAATAATAACGACGAGAGATGATTCTGTGGATGAAAGCTACGCCGAAGGTTAAATTTATAAGATCAACATAATGTATTAAAATATGAATCAATTGATGGTTGAGATTGATATTGGAAAAGATTTACGGGTGAAATTGATTCCGCTGGGAAAATATGCAAGCTAGATGTACAATTGGAGTTGAGTAGAATGTGTTAATATCAAGGGATGTTAGAGGATCCGATGATGAGAATTGTACACTGTTTTACATTCTAGATGGACAACAAAAAATAAATGAGAGGATTGTGTGTAAGGGAAAATATATGGTGGCAATGAAGATCTAATATAGCTACGGTGGTAAAGGGATCCATTGTTGAAAAGTGCAGGGAAGAAAAAATATAGGTAGGGAAGTGGAGTTAGAGAAGGAAGGTTAATCAAGAATCAAGATCGAAAGCTCAGAGGAAAGATGGATTATATATATGGACATAGAATGATTCACCTGTGAAAGTTGCATGAAATATAAGTAGAATATTCCACTATGAAAATAATATAAAAGGTAAAGGCACATGGATGCAAGCTATTTGTATTTTTGCGCATTGGAGAAGAAAAGCACTAATTTGCATTGGCAAAGCGAGATTAGAAAGATTCTCATCCACCCATTGGTTTACCAGGTAGGACATGTTTTACATGTCAATTAGTATTTAAGTATAGACAGTGGAGGAGAAATAAAAGATCGGGTTTTAGAGATCCAAAAAATTGAGGAATTATTTAAAGATAGAGATTGTGAAATCTTTGATACTCTGTTGTCCTTTGGCCCTATTAACCAGTTGAAAACCAAGATAAAAACGTTGAAGGACCAGGGTACATATTTACCTAATGTTTTTAGGTCTCATTTTTACTTTTTTTTCTTTGTCGAGAACAAACCCTGAATTTTCCATAGTTTGTTGAGTGGCGTGCACCTAAATATTCCTCAACTAAAAGAGTGGTCATGGACTTGGCCAAGTCTAAAATTCCATGTCTTGTTAATTCCTTAGTCGTCCCAGATTCACTTACAGTCCTTTCTCATTTACCCTAATCTGAGAAGATTTTAATGAAGAAAACCTAATCTAGTCCTTTTGCAAAGAAACCCTTGAGAATAACAAGCCTTTTTCACCACTTGTTTAAGGTCATATGTTTCTCTTTAGAACCATAATTTTCCTATAGATGTTAACCTATTCAATGAGGAAACTAGGTTGGTTATTTCATTGATGAGTCAATTGTTAGGTCTTGATACTGATAGGTATGTTACTGAGTTGCTAATGAGTCTATTATTCAGAACTAGCACAATACAATCTGAGTCACAGTCTTCCCAGTCGGTATGCATTAAATTTGATGAATTATTGTTTGAGAGTATTCACTCTCAGTTAGTGAGTTTCCACAACACAAAACATTTCATATTTCAGTCTTATTTAGTCAAAATGTTCATGTTCTTTAATGAGGATAATTTACAGTTGCCAGAGATGGTCCTAACAGATGAAATCAATAGTAATTATTTTAAGTATATGAATTTCTTAATGGAATAGGTGTACAAGGTATTTTTCTAGGATAAATTACCCAAGGTACTACCAATAATGAAGGAAACCTTATAGTTTGCACTAGACATAAGGATATGAGTTTGGTTTTTATTAGAAGAGCATACAATTATCAGAGTATATGGATTTTCTCATGAGCCATATATTCTTCCAGCCTTCCTCACTCCTACGATTTTTCCTTAGAGTTGGTGAGACAAAAGATGATAGTTGAGAATGATCATTTCATTAGTTTTAGAAAATATTCAAAGAAAAGATGTCCATGGGTCATTGGACCCTTCATCCTAAAGAGCAAGGTTGCACTTCCAGTGACAGAAAATTTTCTTAAAGAGATGGGATTTCAAACACCTATTGCAGTAAACTATGATCCCCATCATATCATCTCAATCAGAAGACATGTAAACAAGAATAATCCTTTTGAACACCAAGAAGTTGAGGGTTTAGCTGAGAAATCAAGATGGTGAGATTATCCCTCACTAATGCAGAATGAAGAGGATATGCAGGAAGATCCTACATCACTAGTACAAGATGTAATTGTAACACAACAAGGTTCATTGGCTATGCTTCCAATAGTAGAGGTGATCATACCCACTGCAAGTCATTCAAAGATGACTGGTAAAAGAACTTTCTTAGATGAAATGGAAACAAAACAAGAAGGAAGTTCAGAAAAAACAAAGAAACAAAAGAATGAACCTGAAGGGGAGCTGGTGGAAGTGGTTAATACTGAAGGAAAGAAAAAAAAAATGAATGTGATAGGACCAAACTTTAAAATAAAATAATATGCATTCTCAGAGACTCCTGAAGGATTAACTAACAGATTTAAATATAGGGATGAACTATTTGATAAATATAAAGATAACAAAGAAATGACATTGGATGAATCTTTGAAGTTATATGCAGATGTCAGAAAGATGTCTAGTAAAAGTGTTTCTTTAGTCACTCTTAAGGCCGATGTAGAAAATAATTTGAACTTAGAAGTGGCTACTAAAAACAAGGTGGAAAAAATGAGATTGAATTTAGAAGACATTCCAGTCCCAGATATGATCCACTTGCACAAATAGAATGGAGAAGTAATATATAGTGATTTGATGAAGGATACTCTAAAGATGTCTAGGCTGCAGTCAACAAAAACAAAAATAGAAAATCAATTAAGGAAGGAAAAGGTGGGAAATAAGTCCCACTAGCAGCAAATTAAGAATCTCCAAAGAGATTTGTTAGCAATAGATAGTGAAGAAAATAAAGGAGAAGCTACACTAAAAATTATTGCAGAAAAAAGAAAACTCCATTCAATTGTTGAAGAAGAAATCACAAATCCTTGCTACACAACTTATTCAAGCATCAGAGTTGATTGAGTTAGAAAGAGAAAAATAGTTACTGACTGATGACTTGAGTAACTGTAAAGCCAAAATTTTGAATTTTGTTGATGAGAGAAAAGAGTTGGAAAAATGAAAGTCTCTTTTGGTGGAGGATATAAAATTTTTAAAAGAAAAATAGTTTGTTTTGGAGAAAGAGATTGATGATAAAAAGAAATATATTGAAGATAAAATCAAAGAGCCTAAGGTACATGTAATTCAACCTGTTTCACAAACAAATGAAGAATCTATTATGCAAGCCATGTCCCAGGTGAGTTTGAGAGATTTGGAAATTGTTGGTCTTAAAAACCAAAACAAAAACCTGTAAAATACAGCTCTGAAGAAGGAAGAAGAGAGGAAAGTGCTAGAAAACAAATGCAAAGACCTCTTGGAAAAAAATGATAAATTGACAAAGAAATTGACTGGACAATTTCTATTACAAGGAGCAATACATTTAATATGGGACATGGTGTTGATGTATTTGTAACTTCGGAATGTATTCGTCTATGTATCTTATGTATTGTAACCCGATGTTTATTCTGGGATGTATCTATAATGTAATTGAGTCATGTTGTCATGCCCCGATGTTCTGATTGGGAGGATCAATAATGTAAACAAGTCATGTCAAGTAATTGTGGGTAACCCTCCGATTGTCTAAGGGTTAAAGTCCCCACAGTTCTGGGGCACTAGGGTTATTAGACTATCCTACTAGAGGTCAGCCGTAGTAGGGTTTTAGTCATGTCGGGATTAGTATAAATAGAGATTTGGACTCTCTATTTAGCACACAACTCATACACACTCAAGTGTAGTGCATAGTTGAGGAAGAAGAAGACACTGTGGCTAGATAAGAAGAAGATTACTGCTGTCGGGATATCACTTATTGTTTTGGGATTTTACCATTTTGGTGTTGATTCTATCTCTGAGGAAGTTGTGGGGTTTTCTCCACTTATGGTTTCCCTGAGGAAAAACACTGTGTTCATTGTCTCTTGTGTTTAATTGCTGTACTTTTTCTTCTCTCGGTTAAAGATCCTAATAATGCTAGCTTAATGTTGAAAAAATAACACATGATTATTGTTGAGGATGTAAAACTTAGGCTTTACATGAACTACATTCTAGATAGGGAAATGGTTATATATGCTGCCAAATAGAGTTGTGCAACAATAAAGGAGGTTTTGAATAAGAATCCCATAGATACAACTAATAATATAGTGAGTTTTCTAAATGGTTTATTATAAGATGATTTAAAAACAACAGGAATAAAGGACAAGATCTCAATGATTACTTGGGCAAGAAAAGTAGTTGGGAAACATCAGCATCTAGACATTGTCCAGGCCAAAATTGATATCATGCAACATCAAGTGAAGATGTTTATAGGGTCATTCACACCATTGTTTCAAAAAGTCTTACCTTCCTTTTGGGAATAAAATGGTAAATTATTGCCTTAAATTGAATATCATTCTTTGTTGGTGAGATGCAGGTTGGATCATAGAAAATTTGAAGACATGCACCAGTCCTTACTAGGAAAAAAAAATTGAAAATTGATCGGTAGATTTTGAGATAATTGACACTTTTAGAGCTATGTGTGCTCAACTGCCAACAATTTCATACATGGACCATGTAGAGCTATAGGTGTTACCTCAAGAAATGGCTAGTTTGGAGCTTCCAAGTGGTGATCATCGAAAAAATTTGGGAAAAAAAATACAAATTGTACCAATGAAGGAAATTCGAGAGTTTTTGAAGACTAGTTGTTAGAATTTTGTAATAAATTTCTGAAGTATTTAGTTAGTTAGGATTTAGAATGACAAATGTAAAAAGGCATTTTTTTGGTCTATTTTTATCATAGAAGTAGTTATCAACTCAAGGAACATTTTTATATTTAAGAAGCATTTTGTAATATATTGAGGGTTGGAACCCGTGGGAATTTTTTTTTTATTGTAAGAAAGTTTCAAAGTTTAAAAAGATTTCAGATCCAAGCATGTGTTTTACAGAGATTCTTGTGTTATTCATCTTGCATTATGTACGTTCCCTTCTTTATGTGAATGGTTTCCTATTTATCTTTCCATGGTGTTTCCTTTCATGCTTGAATGAGTTTACATTGGATTAGAATTCATAATCATATGCTATGGTACTTTATTTTCAAGTATTCACAAAGATTTTCTACTGAAGTTAGCATTGGATTCATCCTTGTTAGATTCACATGTTAATGGACTTTTTCTTATTCCTCTTTTCCACTAGAAAATCAACTTTTTCACTATAAATGAGTAGCTACCCTAGCTTTGTTTTAAATTCCTTTTCAACAACACTGTTATCATTTGTTATCATATATGACTCCATGCCCAATGAGCACTAGTTTCAGCCACATTCATTATTAAACTTTATTTATTTGGAAATATTGTTCGGGTACACAAGGTACTCCCAAAATAATGAACACCTAGAGAAACCACTTCACACAAATAGATCATAGATCAACACACCGATGTTTGTCATGTGGTTAAAACCCTCGAGAGGGAAACAATCCATGGCCCCAGCCAAAGAGCTAGTTGGAGCAATTTATTATGCAAAAGAAAGAAAGTTACAAATGAACTTCTCATAATCGATCAACTAGCCAAGGACCCTCCATGCTCTTTAAATAGAGATCATGGACCAATCAGGTGTTAAGCCACGAATCAATGGTAGGTATGATCTACGAGAAGTTGAACAATCGGATCACTTTACGTCTAGAGGATATCGTGACCGTCAGATTAGAATATTTACAAATGCATACTAATGCATACTAAAGAAACACATTTTACCTAACAGATATATTACACAAGTTGATCTTAACTAACTCCTAAGTTTCTAAATATCCTAACAAATATTTTTTCCTTGTGAGTTAAACTATTGAGAGATCCCTCTCTAGAAAGAAAGAAGCCAACTTTCTTCCTAAATATTGGTTTTGTGGTTATCTTGGGATTATCCTTTCACAACTGGGGGTAAGTTCTGAGTGCTAACACATTGCTTAAATATGATTATGTGTTAATCTAGGAAAAGTAATTTGTCATGGGAATATCGAAATATGGTTAAATTTTAAAGTTGGTTGGAGGTTTTTATAATTCTTAGCTTTTGTAACTTGGTCTGTATCTTTTTGGATTTACACTATTAGCTTGGTTGGTGTTATTTTTTTTCAACCCATTATATCATGTCAAAATTGAATTTTTAGTTGGTGAAGTATACATTGAATCGGGTCTATCAAATCATGTAGAGCCATAAGTCACACTACTTTTAAAGTTTTGAAGTTAAGAGGGGGTTAAACATGCGTCATATAAAGGAATGTGAACATTTCTATCTATGCAATGAAGTCGATATCTAATTGACTATTGTAAGTTGATTCATTGGAGTTCAAATAATTCATCCATGAAAAATATCTCGCATAATCTTGCAAGAATCTATATCCTCATGACAAATGACAACCTGAAAGAATAAATTCAAGCAGAAAATATCCTGCACCACACATATAGAACTTGATGACCAAACAATGACATAAGAACAAATAAATAGATCATTCCCTTTGGTGCAGAAATGCAGAGGAACTTCTCGGATGGTGATTTTATAAGTTGAAGGAAGAGAAAGGATGTAGACAGAAGAGCCAAAATACCTTCGTACTGAGTCGTTGAAGATGATTCTAGCTAGTTGATTAAAGTTTGAGGCTTCACTGAATGTTACCCGATTGAATATGGAGACTGATGAATCACATGTCAAGGATGTTCTTGCATTCCTGTTTGCTATGAGGATAAAGCATTATTTATGGGTGAGGGAGAGGTTGGAGGGACCCTCCAAGCCCTAACCGTCATGTTTAACTTAGTTAATTAATGGAAGTTGGATCTAGTGTGTAACTGCTCCAACCATATATTTTTTGTATAAAATAAATATTCCAATTTGTGAAGAGGGAACCCTGTGTATTATTTTTGAAACCAATGTTTCGAACTATAACATAATTGAGTCCATCATCAGGGCAGATACTTAGAACATGAGAAAGCATTGAAGTATAAAGGGACCTTCTAAACTATAAATAAAGGTTCCAGGAATTTGAAGCAGTTGATGACTTATCCTTTTCAATTCCTTTTAATTTTATCAATCAAGGGTTTCCAAGTATTAATTAGCTTTAAACCATCATCATTTTTAAAGTTATTGATCCTTTTTTCTATTTCTTCAGTCTCTCTTATCCTCCTCTTGTTATAGATGTCTACCCTAGCAATAAGATAATCTTTTTCAATGCAAACATGATGAGAAGTACAGTATGAATTCTCCTCCAACGTAGATTTTTTTGTTCGTCCATGGACAATATCAACCGAATGTTCCTTTAGTTGGGTTTTCAAATATCGCCCCCTTTCTCCAATGTAAACTTTGCCACACAAGAAACTTCATACACCCCTTTTTATTTTCTTTGGTCCAAAGTGTCTTTAGAAAAATCAACAAACCTTCTGATACAGTTCGGGGGAGGAAATGCAACATCGATGCCTCTTTTATTCAAAATATTAGCAAGACTATTAGTGGTTCCTTTAATATAAGGAAAGGTAATCATGGGAACCTTGATTTTTTTTTGCGATGATTGTATTTATTAATTGCTTCATTGAATTGTTTTTTATGGTAACCATTCCTATTTAAAACCATTCAAAGGTGATCTAATTCTTTCTTGAGGTGATCTGCATTTGAGATTCTTTTTCTCTTGTAGCAAGCATTTTAATGATGCCAACCTTCCGGGCAGGGTGATGGTGATAATTTTCATGAAGATATATGTTTGTATGCATGTCCTTTCTTCTGATATCCCAATCCCTTGTCTTATTTCTTGGTGAGAACAAAATCTAGAAAGGGAAGTTTTGAATCTTTCCAATCTTAATAGTGAATTTATATGTTGAGATAAAATATGAAGGTGACAAAGGAAATCATGCAACTTATCTATCCCATGGCACCATTTAGCACAAAAATATCATCGATATACCTTTTCCATTCATCCAAGGTAAAAGGGAAATATTTGATGTCCTTCATTTAGAAATGATCCATGCAAATGTTATAAATAACATGAGACGAAGGAGAACCCATAGAAACAATGTGAATATTCTCATATATATTACCTTAATAAGAGAAATACTTAGAATTCAAACATGTTCTTATGAGATTGGAAGCTTCGACATCCATCATGTGATTTATGACATTGATTTCATCTATGGGAATCATTATGTATAATGTGATAATATCAAATCTCACCAAAATGTCTTCTTTAATTGCCTCAATGTATTTCACCCAGTCAACAAAGGAAGTATAATCCTTGACGAAGGATGAAGAGTTTCCAGCCGGAGGGAGAAGCTTCTTCGCTAATAACTTGGAAAGTAGATAGGTTGGAGAGCCTATTGTATTAATGATAGGTCTTAGAGGTACTTCAACTTTATGTATTTTTGGTAATCTGTAGATCCAAGGTAAGATAACATTACTTGGAATCAACTTCTTCTTGGTGGAATCATCCAAGGAAGAGTTTTTTAAGATCTTGGATACGTCCTTCATCATCTTTTTGCTTGGGCTGTTATCAATCATTCTATAACCTCCACATGCCAATTGATCAAGCATTTTACTATGGTAATCACATTATTCTATGGTAATCGCATTTGTCAAGAATAACAATAGAGTTCCCTTTGTCTGCCTTCAAGATATTAATTTATTTGTTCTTTTTAACGTTTATGAGTGTTGCACGTTCCTCCCTACTTATGTTAGAGGTTGTGGCTTCACTTTCATTAGCATGACAACACAATATTTTCTTATCTCTTTGACACAATCCTGCGTTAGGTTCTTGATGGCAGATTCAATATTACAAATTATATATTCAAACAGAATCTTTCAAGGGGTGATAGAGAAATTCAAACCTTTCTCAAGAGTGTTGCATGAGGTAGAATCTAGCTTCACATAGGAACGATTAACCACATTATTCTTGTTTTTATGATTTCCTTGCTTACCCTCATGACATGCATTCATTATATTCTTATTATTTTGATCTCCATGAGTGCTCATGAAATTATCATCACTGCCATTATTAGTCCATGAACCTTACAACTCTTTGAATTAATATCGCTGCTTGACATGATATTTTTGTTGTCTTTATTCCCAGTCGTTGAATTGTATGTGTTGGGGATATGCATATAATGTTTCCCATCATTTCCAGTCTTATTGTAATGCTTACAACCGTATCCTTCTAGCAGTATCAGTGTTTGTAATGATTTACTCCCAATCATTGAATTGTCTGCGTTGGGGATACGCCTATAATGTTTCCCATCATTTCCTGATATAATAATATTGCCATACTCTTCACAGTATAAAGTGTGCTTTCCCTCATTTTCATCATTAATATTTATACTATCTATGCTTGAAATGATATTGTTTGAATCATTAAAATACTTTTCTTCACGGTCAGAAAATTCATCCTTCTGTTGGTGGATAAATCTACTCAAGCGAACTAAAGCCACAACTCCCTAGTCCAAGTGGATAAAGAACAAATCAAGTGCATAATACATCATACTTTCCTAGATCAAATAGAAATTCAAGTTAACACATAGATCACCGAACTAAGGTCTGCAAATCCTCTTCTCTCTTTGTTGATCTAAGCTCCAGAGCCTTCAGATCTTGAGTTGCAAAACCCTATAGAGCAAGTGGAAACAAGAAAATAGTGGCATGCTGTTGTTCACGATTAAAAACCCTTATAACCTAGGGTCTAGGGTTACCAACTTAATACTAACCTTGCAGACAATCAACTTTAATAGAGTACAGAAATAAAATAGGAAGAAATTCTTAAATCACCCAATTACTGACGGTTGATCCAAGCTTGATCTTCTTCTGCTCTGCTTCTCTCCAAAGCTTCCAGGGATGCACCTCCTTCACCTGCAAAGAGAAAATTCTCTAAGTACAATATTATACATGTATATATGAGAGGTTAGATAAACAATATATCTAGTGCATAATCAAATATATTCATCAACCATAATACATGAAAAAGACTCAACACAATGTTGGAAGAAGAATTCTCTTTATTAACAATCAGTGAATGAGATAAGAGTACAACCTAGCTTCTGAAACAAGGAATCCTTTGCAACCAAAGGACTCTGAGTTTTGATACTCCAAGACTTCTGAAGATATACCAGTAGCATAACTTTTCTCTCCAAAATTGATTCATTAATGCCCTCCCCAAGGCCTCTATTTATACTTTGGGAAATAGAGTGGTTTCAAAGGTTGAGGAGGTTGAAATAGTTAGGATAGTTAATGATTAGGACCCAACTAATCTCCATTAATCGTGACTTATATTTTTTTAATGTTGAATCAAGATGTACACAACTATTGATATAGGAAACTCGTGTATGACACGCAAGTTGCTTAAAGGAAACCTGCATATGCTGATGTACGCAGGTTGCAATGCAGATAGTTGCATACAGTATGCGGGTTGTCAATGGGAATAGTCATGTACGTACATGAGTTGCAATGAGGATAGTCACGTACACCATTCAACACTTAGAAAAATAATATGGCAAGCTGAATCAATGGTAAATGCATCCCATGTCATGCCCATCTATAGTGTTTTGGCAAATTTCAATCCTAAGATGTCCTTTTGTGTACCAACATAAGAAATGTCGGCACTCGGATGGAGAAGTGCCATTTGGGTTGATAACAGATGCCCCCTAATGTGTGAGTTCAGAGGGAAACGATGGCTGAAATACATTATAATCATGATCTTGGAGAACTTATAAGTCCAATGGAGCAGAGGTAGTACCTAAAACAAATACATAATAATGTCATATACAAAGTCATATCTGAGGATGCTATGTTCAATATATTGGAACAATATCTCCTTTACAATATTTGAGTACATCATATAGTACGGGTACAAGACCACGTATATTACAAAGGTGGATTGAAGCCACAATATGCAATAATGATGAGTCTTTAAAGATCTGGAAGTCGTGTAAGTGACCACAACATAATCTTGTGCAACTTAGTCCATATATATGAAACTAAGGTCTTCGTAAAAAATCCCGAAGAACCAGTACAATACAAGCCATGTGAATAGATGTTATTGAAGTCAAGCATGGATAGGATTCAACAGATTTTCAACCAATAGGTGATAATCGACAACTGAAGCAAAGGAATTCACCAAAATGAAAGTGAATCCTAAGGTACGATCACCAAAAATCTAGGTCTTCATTGTAAGGAAGTGCTGATGTGGAACCATACTGTGATGAGGAAGGCAATAGATCCTCTAATGGATCACAAGAGTGACTAGGAACTGGGTAAAGGAAGGGAGACATAAGTAATAATAGATAAGACAATGATGGAATCAGGATATAGATCAGATACAGGGTTAAGTCCTTTAATAGTGAGCATGACACAAAGATGACCTAAGGAATCTTTAAACTTTACAGATAGTACAACTAGACTTATCTGTCATGTAGGAGACATGATCAGATTCCCCAGGTATAACTTACAAGAGGAGGAGTCAGAAACTCGAAGTAATATCTAAACTGAAAGTGAACAATAAGACATGAGTATCGGAAAAGACAGAGAGTGCTATGTTCAAGGAAGACATGCTACCATTGACTGAGAACCAAAAGAAAAATTCTTCCTTATCTTCCTTGTTAAATTTTTACGAGGCTAGAAAAGTCAACTCAAGTCTCTCTTCATTTTTTGACAAGCTTGAAGAGAAGAGGGAATAATGCTTGATATTGTCATTTATTTGTAAATTTTATGAGCCCGAAATAGTACATGCTCAGTTGGTGTTTTCATGTTTAGAGAGTCTAAAAACTCTGAAGAAGAATCCAGGGGGGTCCTTTTTCATCCAATTTAGTCTCCTGAGGCCAAAAAAAGTATAAACATACCACAAAATAACTCTCTTAACTTTTGTAGAAGAAAAGGTGAACCTTTTTTGTACTTAGTCAGGGAGGTCCAAAAAAGGTTAAATTACCACCTACCCAACGCTCCTTCGAGAGCAGCATATAGCTTGAGTTTTACGAGTGTGAAGGAAATCAAGATCACTCAGAAAGATCCATTTGAGTACGAGAAATGGGGCTTACAACAATAAACTTGATGCTTTGTTCTTGGTGTTTAACGAGCATGACAAAGACATAAAGTACACTCAGAATTTTTTCATGTTTAGGTCCAAAGCATGAAAAAGAGAAAACTGAGCTTATACTGGGTGTTCCTTTTTCGTAAATTTAGTCCCTCAAGTCTGAAAAAGTGATAAACCTGTACCTGATAACACTCTTCTCAATTTCGTAGAAAAGAGAGTGATCCTTTCTCGTATTATTCCACATGGTCCAAGAAAGAGATAACCTACCACCATTGTGGATGCCCATTCACATATTCTTAACGAGCTTGAACGAACAAGTTTACTTGGTAGTCAAGTTTGTTTTGAGGAGTTAGACCTAGGACTAAAGAAACTCCATAAGGGTGAGGAGTCTTAAAAAGGGATAGCTTGTAAAAAGAGACCAAAATGAGGCTCATTTTGGCATGAAAAATAGCTAAAAAGACTCCCTTGAACCTATGATAGTTGCAGCATGAGTATCGAAAGGCAATAAGTAGGTTCTAAATGAGGATACTCATGGGAGGAAAGTCCTATCCATGGAAGAACAATTGTATAAACAAGGAACTAATGGTTAAAGATACCATAGTCTGTGGTCAAAGTGTTAATGCTAGGATTAAGATGGATTAGGTATAAATGCAAAATTCAAGTGAAATGACCAAAAAACCATCCTATATGAGTGAAAAAACAACTTAAAATGACCATAAACCTGTCACATGGAAGAAAAGATATGGCATTAGTTTAAAAATATGAACTATAGTGAAAAACCCCACTTTGAAAATAATTTTTCTATAAATAGTTCAAAATATGAATAAAAAACTCACCATTTGATTTTTAACCAAAAAAAGACAAGTTTTACCTCTACCTTTGATTGCTCGGTGTGGACGATTCGGAGGAAAATTATCGAAACCACAAGTGCTAGGTAAAACTACACTCCATGCTCTTTCATTTGATCCAAGCAATTTTCAATTTTGGGCCAAGCACCCTCAAAGCATGAACATTGTGTATGCAGGTATGGTATGTTAATAGTCATGTACATGAGTTATATAAGTGGTTTTCCCCAAGGAAATACACGTACAGTACATGACTTGCCCAAAAGATAGTCGCGTACATTGCGCGAGGTGGAAAAAGAATATATAGGGTCAAAAATTCAATTTTTTATATGAATCTAATGGTTTGAAATTGCTTGATTATTAGATTGAAAGATGGTTCTTGAGTGGAGGGAGAGGGAACATGAAGACATGGAACAAGAAGCTCTACAAGATGCCCCCCACGGTGAATTTTTTACGTCAGAGTGGTTATTGAAATTTTTCTTTACCTCACCTATGCGGTCAAATGTATGCCTGTTAGAGTTTTTGATAAATTATTGGGATCACAATCTTGGCATGTTTGACCTTCAAAGTGAGTTTCTAAAGGTTACATCGGAAGATGTCTATTTCATTTACAGTTTATCATGATGGGGAGCTCCAGTGAACTTGGAAGGTACCAACAAAGGCGATGACCTTCAAGTGTATAGAACTATATAGACATATATTGCGAGCCGGGCACTCAAAAGAGGGGTAGTTGCATCCCTATTGTTCACATTCACAAATTTCCTTTACAGGTATTGGCGAGCACTATAGTGAGGGTTGCAGGGTCATCATCACTTCACCTTACAACTCAGAACTAAATGAGACTAGCAGTGGACTGTATACATGGATCCCTATATGACTGGTGTTCGGGAGTGATCCTAATAATTAGGAAACAACTTTCTGACTGAAAAAGAGGCAGGTGAAAGAATTTCAGTTATTCCAGCATGTTAGTAGCCTTTTTCTTTGAGAGGGTTCTAGGTTTGAGTCCTGCAGTACCATTGCCAATTCGTTTTCCCCATCAGCCTAGGATGATTAGGTGGGGAGAGATATTCCTCCGCCAGGGAGGTGGTGGATCGGTCCAGAGTGTCTATGATGATGACTTCTACTTTTTGTGGGAATGACAGTTACCATACTTGGAGTAGTTTACATATGCTGGGTTAGATTTCCAAGGTGATACTAACCTTATCCTCCCTCCTGGAGGAGCATGGGGAGAGTCGGGTATTTTTATTTTCAATATTTTTAAAATTTTTTTTTATGAATTTTAATTATAAAGATATATACATATGTATATGAGTTTTAATCCTTTTAAAATGTCAAAATGTAGATATTGGACTAGTCCGCCTTGCTAAGCATCCATGCATGTATGTGCATCCTGTGTTGGGAGAGGACCATGGTTTGATTAGGGTTCTTGAGGGAAAGCTAGCCAAGATTACCCAAAGAGTACCTACCTTACGCATTGATCATATCCCTGTCGTCATGCAGGAGTTAGTGGTTGGTATACCACCTATCTGGATATGCCTTATGAGGTGAGTAGCAAGAGCAGTACTTGTGTATATAGATGTTGTTGAGGCTGTTGAAGCCGAGGAGGTTGAAGAAGCCCGAGCACAGGGTGATCAGGATGATCGGGGGGACCAGGGTGGTCAAGCTTAGACTTAGGAGCATTTTATGGACTTTGATCCATGTTTTGTATATTTTTTGTATATTATACAGTTATGACTGGATCTGAGGATCAGACACTCGACCTATCTATATGGATAGATATTCACACACACATATATTTTGTCGGTTTATTTACAAATGTTTTTTTATGTGTCTATTGTATATTTTTATGCAAAATGTGTTAAATGCAAATCCAAGATATAATTAACATATGCATCAGTTAATGAATTTTGATTTCTTGGAATATGATTGAATATAATAAACTCAAAATTTCTTTCCAATAACCTAACTTGCATATACTGACGTAATAGAATAGGGTTTCGCACCTGATAAGCTCGATTGAGCTGGGAAACCACCAACTGAGAGTCCAGTCGAACTTCCAGCTAAGTGATACCATGTGACAAAGAATCCCATAAAATCTAAATGACAGCCTTGTATTCAACGACATTATTAGTAGCAGGACCTAAGCAAGAACCTCCTAAGGCAACTAACTGTCCTGAGGATGAATAAATGACCCATGCAGCTGAAGCCAAATTACAAGTGTGGAAACTTGTGCCATCGACAAAACCTATGAAACACTCGGAAGACATTTGTAACAACAAGCATATGGTATAAAAAACACAAACAGATGAAATATTGTACATAAAAATACATACAATAAAATGCAGGAAAAAGCGCTAAGCCTAAGCATAGTACTTTTTTAGGTAGAGCCCATTTCTAGGCTCAGGCAGCTTATTCCCTTTGAAATAAATCAATTCATATGCGCCCTTCTTTAACACCTTTGACATGACATAAGGTCCCAACCACATAGACCTGAACTTTACTACCCCTAGGGGTTCTTTGTCTTGATCCCAGAGCAAAACAAGCTCCCCTTCAGAGAAAATCAGAGGCTTGACTGATTTATTGTATTGGATTTTTACCCTATTTTTATGAGCTTCATTTGCTATCAGTGCATCTCTACACTGCTCATTTGGATGTTCTAAATGTAATAGACGTTCTTCCATCTCAGTCATATCAGGTAACACATGAATAAAAATTTTTAAGGACGACATTTTGCATTCAATTGAGGTAACTGCTTCCACTCCATGAACGAGTTGGAAAGGAGAAAACCTTGTAGCTATTTTCACATTGGTTTGATATGCCCAAAGTACAGGATACAACATGATGTTCCAGTTGGAATGGGCTGCATTAATAGTACGTTTGAGAATAGTCATCAAAGTTTTATTAACATCCTTGACTTTACTGTTTGCTTGAGGATAGACCGAAGATGAATGTTCTTGTCTAAACCCTATTATAGTGGTCAATTCAATCATCATACTATTTTGGAAATGAATGCCATGGTCAGTTACAATCACTTTAGGGATATCGAATCGTGCGATAATTTGGTTGAAAATGAAAAAAGATGTAGTTTCCCCGTCAAATTTAAAGGTGGGCATTGCCTCTACCCATTTCGTGAAATAATATACAGTGATAATGATATGTTTGTGCCCCTTAGCCGAGATTGGGTTGCACATCACATATTCTATCCCCCACTTCATGAAGGGTCCCACTGAGATGATGGGAAATAACAGAGCGGGATATGACCGCATCTTTCTGGTGTAAAGTTGACAAGGATGATAGTGCTTCACGGCTTCCACATAATCTTTAAAGATCGTGGGCCAGAAATAAATGACACGTAATATATTTTGGGTCGTTGCTAACCCAGATAAATGACCCCCACATGCTCCACTATGGGCATCATTTAGGACAATCTTTGCTTCTTCATGGGTAAGACATCGACACAAAACATAATCTACCCCCCTACAATATAAAGTATCTCCAATAATGAAGTAGTTCTTGGCATGTATGCGTAGTTTACACCATTCTTCCCGTGAGAAGGTTGTAGGGTACTTCAAATTCTAGAGATAGATAAATATATATCCATAACAGGGGTTAGAGGTGGAAATAAAAAGATATGCTCATCTGGGAATGAGTCTTCTTCAATAGCTACATCTTCCTCTACTGGAAATTCTGCAATGAGCTCAGCAAAAACTAAGGATTTTTTGGATTTGGCGGATTGAAAATCCAAGTCAAAATTTTGGATAATGACTATCCATTTGTTGAATTTTCCTCCAACTATCCGTCGATACAAAACATATTGAAAACGATTAACATCTGCCACTACCATTGTGGTCTTCGGTAAGATGTAGTGATGCAACCTATGAACAGCATACACAGCTGCTAAGGCCAACTTATTGACGTGGGAATACCTAGGTTTAGGTCCGGCTAAAGCACAACTAAGATAGTAGATGATATGCTCTTGGAGCTTATCATACTCCTAGACTAGTACTACCCCTATGGTCGACTTAGGTGCGGCTAGATATAATATAAAATCCCTAGAGTAATCTGGTGGATGCAATAACGGTGCCAACAACAAAGCTTTTTTTAATGCCTCGAATGCGAGTTGTGCAATTTCATCTCATACAAATGGGGTGTCCTATTTTAACAGGCGCATGAAACCTTTAGTAATATTGGAATAATTTAAAATAAAACGTCGAAGGAAATTGGAATTCCCTTGCAGGATCTGAAGTTGCCTGATAGAATGAGGAGGAGACAGATTTACGATGGCCTCAACTTTCAAAGGATCCACCTGAATGCCTTTGTTAGAAACAATGAATCTGAGTAGTCTCCAGGACTCGACACAAAAAATGCACTTGTGGGGATTCAAGCAAATTTTATAGTATTTACATCATTCAAAAATCAAACGCAAGTGATCTGGGTGATCGATCCTCTTGCGAGAATGTGTTGGCATATCATCAAGGTAGGGTTTGACAATGGCTTTACTATCATGAAAGGAAAGATTCATTGCTTGCTGAAAGGTTGCCCCAACATTTTTCAATCCAAAGGGAATTTTCTTGTATGTGAAGGTACCCCAAGGATAAATAAAAGTTGTTTTATGTTGGTCTTCCAGTTTAATTTGGATTTGATTATATCTGGAGAAACCATCCATAAACAAAAAGACTTCACTTCCCTTGCACGCATCAATAATTTGATCTATAAATGGCGTGGGATAGTTGTCCTTAGGATAGGCTTTGTTTAGATCTTGAAAGTCAGTACAAATGTGTATAGTCCCTTGCTTTTTTTCAATAGGAACAGGGTTGGATACCCATTCTGTCAAAGCTATGGGATAAATGAAACTGACTTTCAGCAGTTTCTTAACTTCATCCTTCACTGTTGCCGCTTTACACGGGTTGACAAGTCTCAAATTTTGTCGAACAGGTCTAGCGTCAGGGTATGTTTGGATTTCATGTTTTACTATTGATGGATCAATTCCTGGCACCTCCTCATATGACTAGGAAAAAACGTCACATAATTCTTTAAACAAGGCCATATAGATCGCAATCTCCTTCGGGGATCAGTTTGCACTGATATGTACATTTTCCACAATGTTATGATTTACAGAGATGTTGATAGGGATAGTAGTGGAAATGTTCATCATATTCCCCTCAGCAAACATTCCTTCCCTTGGTAAGGGATTAATAGGCATATTAACATCACCTGCTAGTCTCATATGGCACTCTCGGTTCTCTATCCTACTTAACTCTGGAAGAAAATAGGATCGATGATGAAGATCTTCGTAGATCTTATCTCGTCCACACATAGCTTCCAGAATGGATTCATTCGAAGGTAAAACCATATATAAGCAATCTCTAGAATGCAAAGAGTTCTTTTCCCAAGAAGGCAAATAGGCTTCTTCCAGTTCCTCTGAGACTGTGGGAGGGACTGGAATAGGATCAACAACAGTATGGACGATAGATTGATAAGCCACTTCTGCTGTTGGTAATGGCACTTCAGGTTCATGGTGGGAAGGAAGAACCCAAGGATCAGTCCTATCAAGAACTGTAGCTATGGACTTCCCCACACTAGTAGAACCTATATAATTTATCAGAGCTAGAAAATCAAATGTGCCCATCAAATATGCATACATTCCAGCCCCTAAGCTCTCTGAAGCAGGTCTAACCTGATCAACCAATGGTATGGTGGACTCGTTAGATTCCATGCATCCTTTTTGAGTAAAATTGAGTTGGTCAATAGTAACCAACTTCCCTTTGTGTGGAAATACTACCACCTGAAAAATGACCGATGCAATAGCAGACATGGTGTAAGCCAAACTTTTCCCCAAGAGCAAGTTATAATACAAAGGTGCATCAATCACCTCTACCTCAATAGACACCGCTTTCCCTGCCAACTTAACTTCGAAAGCTGGTAGGATACCATGTGGACGGAATGACCTTTTGTCGAAAGCAATAAGTAGGGTGTTTGATGGAACAAACTATGGGGATCTAAGAGCTTTCCAACAAGACACGGACGTAACACATGTAGAAGCACCCTCATCGAAAATTTCCATTCCAATGGTATTTCCACCATGGATGACATCTATCAATAAGGCTACATGATATGGTAGGTGAATTTTGACATCAGACTAATTAAATTTCTCCATGAGACTCGATGAGTCCATATTGCCTAAGGATGCTAAGAGTACATCCCGTTGGGTGGGACAACTTTGTAACACCTCTAAAGCCGACATTACACAAGGAGTCTGGGCTAAGTCTTAAACTACAGAGTAGTTTTTTGTAGCCCTAGATTTAGGATTATGCAAGGTTTTCTTAAAGACACCTTTTAGTATCTTAGACATAATTTTGGCAGGTTTCTCAATCGTGAGAGGGTTAGAAGTTTCACCTATCGACTTATCCTTCTTTGAGGTCTCTTTTTCATAGTTCTTGTTCCTGGTCTGTAGTAAAGTCTCGGATCGAACCATGTTGATATAATTGGGGTCACAATCATTTGGGGTGCCCCCTGCTGCATTTGAAGCTGAAGCAGAATTCTATCCTTGGGGAAAAGGATCCTTCAGGATAGCTGGTTGTTGGGATTTTAACAGCTTCTAAGCTTGTTCCGTAAGGGGAAATAGATGGGTCAGGTGATCTTCATGGAACAAATTACATGGGAATTTCACCTTCTTATTTTCTTTCTTTCCCCCATCAGCATTGTTTGTGGGTTTTTGCTTGTTTTGGTTTCCCTCACCCTTTTTTCCTTTCTTCTTTTTCCCACCGGATTGTTGATTTCCCTTCTAAGAGGTTTGTGCAAAAAAAATTGCATTTTGGGGTGAGGGGGTATCCTTTGCTACCTCCACTGTAGAATGTTTGACGAACAGCTAATGGAGCTATTTAGCAAAATATTCTACAATGGGAGAATTCACGGAACCAACCACACCATCGGCATGGGGTACAAGCTTAGGTTTCTCTACATTGTGTGTTGGCCTCGGTGCCTCAGGGATAATATCTTATAATATCCCATACTAAGAATATATCAAATATACTTGCTGGGCCCTAAGGATAGCTTCTTCCTCATTTGTCACTCCCGAAGTAGATACATCCTTAGATATATAAGGAAATAGGGATTTAAGGAACCATTCTAATAAGAACTTAGGAGGAATAATGGCTTTGATAAGGCTCTTTCATCTTCTCCACTCTTGGATGTGATCTGAAATATGAGTGGCCTTATCTTATCAGAAGGTAGAGAACAAGTTTGTCCCGAAATCATAACGGACAGGGAGCCGGAAGTGACTAAGGAATGCATTAGCCAAGTCCCAAAAACTGCTAAACAAGGCAGAAGGCAATTCAATGTACTATTTTGCTGCAATAATGGTCAAAGTTATTTGGAATAGCCTCAACTGAACAGAATCCTCGTTCAGTGAGTTGGAAGAGCACCGTAAATGGAAAGTGGTGGCATGAGCTCCAAGATCATCACCAACTTTGCCTTCGAAATTTGGGATATCCGAGGGCAGCTTGCTATGAACGAGTGGCCAGGAGGGGTCATGTCTCACTAGGTCATTCATTAGTTTCGAAAAATCTGGCAAGTTTAACATTTCTAGGAAAGGAAGCTTGGGTCTAAACGGAGCACTAAAAGTACCAGTTTGGGGATTAGAGGGACTTGCCCCCATATTCCCAATTGTGAAGGTGGGGTTGCCCCCTGCTGCTGGTTGTGAAGTGGATGGGTTTCTTTGGAAAGGATTCCATCCATAAGCCAATGGATTGTTTATGTGTGGTGTAGTATAAGAGGTTCTAGATGCCCCAGTCGAAGCTAGTGTTTAGAATACAGGAGCAGGTATCCCTTCTCTAAAAAGTGAAAAGGGAGAGCTCGTGGATGGAGCTGAAACCGAAGTTTGAAAACCCTGACCATAAGTATTAGTGTTTCTGAACCGTACCCCTACATATGAGGGTGTTGGGGCCACGTATGGAGTGGACAAGGGAATGTGCCCCCCATTCCAAGGAAAACCTTGGACAAAAGTCGAGGATCCTATAGGACCACTTTGGTGAGTGTGTGCGAAGGAAGTAGGAACTATAGGTACAGTAGGAATCCCAGTGACCATACCACCAGAAGCACTTGGTAAACTTGTGGGAGCTGGTGGTTGAACCACTTAGATAGCTAGAGTTAATGGTTTAGTAGGTATACTTGTTCTAGGGGCACCTACCGGGGCAGGTAGCACCCCTTCAGCCGGAGCGGCTGAGCTGGAAGTAAAAGAAATTTCTCCTGCAATAGACATTATTCTACCCATAGGAACACCAATCACGAGTGGATTGAAAGGACGAACCTGAATGATCACTGTATCATTTAAGTCAGTTAGAGGTGAATTAAAATTCCTTGCAAACTCGTTAGCCTGCAAGTCTTCTATCTCAACTGTGTTTAAATTAAAATGGTTTGCCCTAAGTTTTTGGTTCACCTAGAACTTCACTAACTCCTATCGATTCGAAATAACTGTCTGTTTCCAATCTTTTCCTTTGAGGGGGAGGTGTAGGTTCCAATGTGATAAGCAGAGGAAGGTTTTGCAGCCTTCGTGACCTTCTAATATATTGGTCCTCCATGATTGTAAATTTGACTCTTCACACCCTAAGGTCAACTAAAAACACAGACAAACCATAGAGCAATCACTACAAAAATTTCCTAAAGTCTCAACAATCACAAGGGTATAAGATATGTTTTTCCGAAGAAAGCTAAGAGACAGTTTCTTGGCGTCCTTGAAGAGGTTCTTAGGCACAAGCAGAGGAATCACCCACCGCCCTCCTACACTTTTAACAAGGGTTACCTTCCAATCCCATCCAAGGTGAACCAGAAATAGCCTTCCAGTTTACCTGTGTATAAACCCTAGATGTCCAAGAGACTAGAGGCTACCTTAACTATATCAATAGTCTCGGGGACAGTCGCAAGCCTGATTTGTACTCATGGGTAGGGTAGCAAATCCTGAAACTCTATCTAGGATAGAATCCCCAGATGTGTAAAAACCTTGGTCTACATTTTGACAAGGAATCGGAGGTTTATCTCCTCAGTCTAATGCCTCCACGTGACCTTGTGCTTAAGTCCCGTTTGAGAGGAACTTCCCAGATACTATCAACATAGAAAAGGATTTACCTATCGATTGGCCAACTACCTCTGAATTTAAGTACTTATGGGGAGTTTACACTTCCTATCCCATAAGTCTAGCCTAAGCTAGTAGATGTATGACCCTATAAAACAAAAAATACTAATAAATTTTAAATTATAGCGTTCATTTTAAGGGTTGTTCTTAATTAGAGGGTAATTTGTGTGAATGACTATGATATTATTGATTCGATAAGAAAAGTAAAAACGGGTGTATAAATAAATTCCAAAGCAAATTATCACTACTTAAAGAAAGCTTCTTTTTATTTTTTATTTTTGTAAATATGAACTAATGAAAATGCAACTACTAGAAGGAGAAAAATAAGACTTATTTTTGTAATTTTTGAGGTTTTATTTAAAAACTGAAAGTAAAACTACCATATGCAATTCAAATGCAAATGTTTCCAATGCTTTTCTTTTCACTTTTCAAATTCCTCAAATATTACTATGCACCTAAATGCAAAACTTCTTGAGTATGCTTGAATAATCAAACTATATAAAGTAAGCAAAATGAAGTATAGAAAACTTATACGAACCAAAGATCAACCACCTAAGGAATACTTGGAAAAAACATAGCTTGGGAATACACAATGAATGAAAATCACTGAAATCAATCAAAGGCAAGTGATAAACTAACACTACTTGGAAATAGCATGGGATATACGGTATCTAGAACCCTGATCACTGATTCAGATACACAGCACTTAGACCTATCACCCAATAGGAAAATCCACTTCAAATTGCTAAAAGAAAGACAATCCATCCAACAAAAACTCAAGGTCTTACTGAAAAGCACAAAGTATGGTTAACAGGGCTATCAAACCTATAGTGAAATTCTAGTACTAAAGACCACAAATCAAAAAAAAATCCAAAGAAGTACAGGGACAAGAAACCCTACCCAAAATTTTTGTTGCTAAAGTATGTACGTGATTGCCTAGTGCAGCAACTTGTGTACTGTACACGACTGCCCAATATATCAACCCACATACATAGACCTCTGTACGCGACTGTGTAGCACAACAACTCGCGTACAGGGGTAAAATTTTTCAAAAAAAGAAAAATTCTAAAGGTCTTCAAAACACCACTATAAGTCCAAACCAAGATAAAAAACCACACACTGAATCAAAGCAAAGACTGGGAAAGGATCTACAGGACTAACCCACAGTAGGTTGGACTCCCCAGTGGAGTCTCCAGTTCTGTTGTTCAGGATTAAACACCCTTGTAACCTAGGTTATGGGGTTACCAACTGACTACTAACCTTGCAGACAATCATCTTTAATAGAGTACAGAAAGGAAATAGGAAGAAATTCTTAACTCACCCGATTACCGATGGTTGATCCAAGCTTGATCTTCTTCCGCTCTGGTTCTCTCCAAGCTCTGGTTCTCTCCAAAGCTTCTAGGGATGCACCTCCTTCACCTGCAAAGAGTAAATTCTCCAAGTACAATCTTATACATGTATATATGAGAGGTTAGATAAATAATATATATAGTGCATAATCGAATATATTCATCAACCACAATACATGAAAGAGACTCAACACAATGTTGGAAGATGAATTCTCTTTATTAACAATCAATGAATGAGATAAGAGTACAACTCAGTTTCTAAAACAAGGACTCCTCTGCAACCAAAGGACTTTGAGTTCTGCTACTCCAAGACTCTTGAAGATATACCACCAGCATAACTTTTCTCTCCAAACTTGATTCATTAATGCCCTCCCCAAGGCCTCTATTTATACTTTGGGAAATAGAGTGGTTTCGAAGGTTGAGGAGGTTGAAACAGTTAGGATAGTTAATGAT
Source organism: Pseudotsuga menziesii (assembly GCA_001517045.1). Classification (NCBI taxonomy): domain Eukaryota; kingdom Viridiplantae; phylum Streptophyta; class Pinopsida; order Pinales; family Pinaceae; genus Pseudotsuga; species Pseudotsuga menziesii. The sequence continues at coordinate 1,034,747 of LPNX010252096.1, read as the reverse complement.
TAGGACCCAACTAGTCTCCATTAATCATGATTTATATTTTTTAATGTCGAATCAATATGTGTGTGACTATTGATATAGGAAACCCACGTATGACATGTGAGTTTCTTAAAGGAAACTCGCATATGCTGATGTACGCAGGTTGCAATGGAGATAGTCACATACAGTATGCGAGTTGTCAATGGGAATAGTTTCCTATGTATGCAAGTTGCAATGAGGATAGTTGCATATGCCATTCAACACTTAGAAAAATAATATGGCAAGCTGGCTCAAGGGTAAATGCATCCCATGTCATGCCCATCTATAGTGTTTTGGAAAAATTCAATCCTAAGATTTCGTTTTGTGTACCAACATAAGGAATGTCGGTACTCAGATGGAGAAGTTCCATTTGGGTTGATAACATGTGTGTATCTAAACATGAATTGATCTAAGCTAAAAATTAAGGAAGATAGCTCTAAACATTATCAACACAATAACATTTATGGAAAGAGTTTTGTATTACTGTAATCAAGGAGATACATAGAAGCACATAGGAAAGAACATCACAACCTAGCCTTAACGTTGCAATATTCGATCCAACAATCCAATCCAAGCCTCCAAATAGTGATGATAAGCCTCCCAAAGGATTATAAGGATCACCTAGAAATTCCACAAGAATAAGAGTACCATAGTCCTTCCTCCCTTCACAATGGAGAGAGGGTTCAATTTATAAGTCTAAAGGGATAAAGTAGGTTTAGGATTAGAAGGAGGGGTATAAGGGATCTTCCCCATAGGTTAGGGAACCAAATGTTGCCTCATCTAGAAGGTAGGAATGATCCTCCACCTCATCCACCTTTAGAAGGTCATCGAAACCTCTTTTTTCCCTCAAAACACCCCTAACACACATTGATGTAGGAGAAAAAGCATCGATGCACCTTGCAGGAGGCGAAAGAGTGCCAACAACACACCTTTCATGAAGGGAAAGAGTGCTAGCACACCTTTCCCTAGGAGTAAGAGCCATCCCTCCTAGAGGAGAAAAAGGATCTAGGAGAAATTTCAAACTCAATCAACTTTAGCTAGGGAAACTTTAGGGATCAGGCATAAGGTCGACACATGGATCAAGATGACAAGATTTCAGTGTAACAAAATTCCCCTAAAAGCATGAAGTTATAGGAATCTGATAGGTTAATGCTTTGTGAAGTGAATAAATTGAAGGCATGGATGTTGGATGGAAGATGCTGTAGTACATGGCTTTTGACCAATACACTATAGATCCATGGTAGTAGAGACCGACTGATGACAATCATGGCTACTAAACAAAAGCGTAAATCCATGATGAGATGATAAAACAACCATGACCAATACAAAGTGGATCCATGTAACATGACTTAAACAAAATCCATCACAAGCATGGCGAGATATCAATAAACCCAGGGTCTTCAAGATGAACTTGCAATGATACAAATATAACCATGTGATTACAATTTCTTGATGTTGAACATGGTAGAAAACACTTGATTACCATATATTGATGTAAACTGTTAACAAGTGTGAGGGAAAACACCATTGATGTAAATGATTCCCAAGGTATCTCAGTACATCCTCCCGAGTGTGAATAAAGGACTTGAAGTCGAATACTCGGTAGAATCTTTCAATCAAGAATCAATGATGTAAAATCATGTTGAAAGTGAAGTAACCTACCATTGAGGCATGCATTTCCAAGTTAGTTGTCTTGGTTTCTAATTCTAATTCCCGAATGAGGTGTTTGAAGTCGACGGGAATAGACTCATCAAAGGAGGGCCATGATGAATCTCCTATCATTGACAAAAAGCATGATCAAAGATGTTTTAGAGTAAATTAGACAACAAAGTGATATATGAGACTGAATTAGAGATGACCAACATGAAAGAAGGTAAACTAACTGTAGATAGTGAACATATGACCAAATTTCTCTTGAACATGGGTGTGGCATGACTTGGAAGTATTGACATGAGAATGATACCATTACCCTAATGCAACCGGTGATGGGAGTATTCTTGGATAACTCAAACGAGGTAAGAATACTCATGGAATCAATAAAACTCATAGAAAAATGGATTACCCAAGTACTGTAATGCATATGCAAATGTATTCCATGTTCAAGAGTAACTATGAACTACTATAAATCCAATGAAACACAAACTCTTTCCTTAATTTCCCCATCACGAAGGATGAGTACCTCTTTTCATTTTTACGATTCCAAAGAGGGTAACAAACACTCATTATAGCTCATTAAGTGATGGGTCAATTCTCATTTGTTTTATGAACATGAGAAAGGAGGGGTTCATTCCCAGAAAGGGTCCTTCATCATTTGATTTTATGAGTCTGATGAAAGTAAGGCTCATTTGTCATTTCATGTTTAGAGAGTTTGAAATGCTTGAGAAGACTCAAGAATGGAATTTTTTGTAAATTTAGTCCCGTAGGCTTGAAAAAGTACAAATGGATTCCTAGGAGAAATATTCCAGTCATGATTGGTTGGAGTATACCTTTTTTGTAAGTAGTTCCCCCTGGTCTAAGAAAAATGGGTAAACTATCACCAGGAAGATGAATTTTCAGGTCCTTTTATGAGTGTGAAGAAGATAGGTTCACTTGAAAATCTTTTCACAATTTAAGAGTATGAAAAGAGATTAAAGAGGACTATATTAGGTTTCTTTTTCATAATCCAATTTTAACGAGCAGTAAAAGTACACTTGATACCTCTTCACTAATTTTTTAACAAGCATGCTGAAGGCATAAAAGGCACTTGGAACCTTTTTCATGTTTGACTCCAGAGCACAAAAAAGCAAGAAAGTAAGCTCAAACCACTTTTCATAGTTTAACTAGAGCACAAAAAATGAAAAGTAAGCTCAACAACATCTGACTGTTTTTAATGAGCTCGAAGATTAGTTGAAAGAATGCTTGGAGTATCTGTTTCATTTTTTTAATGGTCTTGGAACAGAATAAGAACTATGCTCAAAAGGTCATTTCATATTTTAGTGAGCTTGAAACTTAAAAGAAAGTATGCTCAAAATGAATCCCTTTGACAAGTGATTACCCTACATGATGTCCAGTGGTTGGTACTTCCCCCTAGATATCTATAAAGTAGCTAAATCCTAATATAGAGAGGTAGGGTACATGCCCTGCAAGATTTGTTTCATCTGGTTTGCAAGAAGATGAAATACAAGTTCAAATATTGCGTTTTGACACAAAAGAAGAATCCGTTTCATTTTTTAACGAGCTTGAAATGAAAAGGGAACTATGCTCAAAGTGACCTGTTTCATTTTTACACAAGCTTGAAACAGAAAATAACTATGCTTGTGGGGACATGTTTCATTTTTACGTGAGATTGAAACAAAAAATAACTATGCTTGAGGACATTCATCTCATCTTTGAACGAGCTTGACATAGAATAAGAACTATGCTCACCGACATCCATTTCATTTTTTAACGAGATTGACACAGAATGGGAACCATGCTCACAAATATCTGTTTCATTTTTTAATGAGCTTAACATAGAATGGGAACTATACTCATAGGCATTTGTTTCATTTTTTAACAATGTTGACACAAAAAGCGAATTATGTTCACAGGGACCTGTTTCATTTTTAACGATCTTGGAACAGAAAGGGAACTATGCTCACAGACATTTGCTTCATTTTTTAATGAGTTTGACACAGAAAGGGAACTATGCTCACAAGTTCCCATTTCATTTTTTAACAAACTTGACACAGAAAGGGGACTATGCTCGTGAACAGTTCTAATCCAATATGATGTCCAGTGGAGTTGCCAAAATTTGTTGGTGGATAAATCTACTCAAGCAGACTCAATCTAGATCTCCCTAGTCCAAGTGGATCTAGAACAAATCAAGTACATAATACATACTACGTTCCTATATCAAATTGAAATGCAAGTTAATAGATAGATCATCTACCTGAGGTCTGCAAATCCTCTTCTATCTTTGTTGATCCAAGCTCTAGAGCATTCAGATATTGAGCTACAAAACCTTGTAGAGAAGGTGGAAACAAGAAAATAGTACATGCGTATCTAAACATGAATTGATCTAATCTAACAGTTAAGGAATAAATCTCTAAACATTATCTACACAATAACATTTATGGAAATAGTTTTGTATTACTGTAATCAAGGAGATACATCGAATTACATAGGAAATAACATCACAACCTAGCCTTAACGTTGCAATATTCCATCCAATAATCCAAGCCAAGCAAGCCTCCCAAAGTATGATATATTTCCTGCCAATGGATGATAGGGATCACCTAGAAATTCCAGCACCATAAGAGTACTATATTCCTTCCTCTCTTCATAATGGAGAGAGGGTTCAATTTATAAGGCTAAAGGCCAATAGAGTAGGTTGAGGATTAGGAGGAGGGGTCTAAGGGATCTTCCCCATAGTTTAGGGAACCAAATGCCACCTCACCTAGAAGGTAGGAATGATCCTCCACCTCATCCACCTTCGAGAAGGGCCTCAAAGCCTAGTTTTTCCCTCAAAACACCCATGGTGCACCTTGATGTAGGAGACGGAGCGTTGACGCACCTTGTATGACGAGAAATATTTCCAGCAATGAATATTTTATGAAGGGAAAGAGTGTCAGCACACTTTTATTTAGGAGCAAGAGCGCCAACCCTCCTAGAGGAGAAAAAAGAGCTAGGAGAAACTTCAAACTCAATCAACTTTAGCTAGGGAAACTTTAGGGAATAGGCATATGGTTGACACATGGATCAATATAAAAAGATTTCAGTGTAACACCCTCCCAATCGTATCTGCGTTATGCATATACTATTTCCCATTATCACCCTTATCTACGCCTGAGATGATATTTCGCCTAGTCGTATCGTGTTAGAAAACAGGACCACAGAGCAATAACAGATATACAATTAATTCATTAAACAAGATGCAAAACACATTAAACACATTACAGAGAGACACAGATATAACGTGGTTCACCCAAACGATGGTCTACGTCCACACATAAATTTCCAGTCTATGTTATTTCCATCTAGAAAGATGAAGGGATACAACCTACAACAATACCGTTGCACTTCCTCTTCACACTCTTACAGTCTCTCTCTCACAATCACATAGATTGTTTACAATGCTACAATACAATACAATACCATACCCGACTGTATTACAATGCTTTTATTTTATAGGGGGAACAGGTGTACAGTAAACCTGGGGTACAAACACATAATATCTCTGGATATGGAAGATAAGGCTCCACAACCAATAGTATCGACGCTTGACTTAACCTTACTGTAACCTGATATATTTACACTATTATTGCCCTTGTTAATATTCAAGTCCTCATCATGGTGATCATAGTTGGTATCTTCATTATTATGTGTATCATCACCCTTAATAAAATTCTCATTGTCATCATACATCTCATCATTAATATTTCTTGAACCATGTAATTACCTCTCTTCATGGCCTGAGATGTCACTCATGGTTGTAGAATTGCTTCCACCGAGCTTAATAATTTTCTTTTTCTTTTCTTGTAGTCGTCGAAAAAAGATCCCTTTCATATTTTAGTGAGGTTATTGCATCCAGTGTGATCCATAGGTTGATGCACAGTGATGAGGAGAGATTAAGGTGTATTCTGAACAACTTTTATGTTGTTTTGACTAGGATGACATGAACTCTTTCTATCTCATTTCTGACCAGGGAGAGGATGGGCCTTCCAAACACAACTTTATTCCTTAAATTTAGAAGCCTGTGGTTACACCTAACAAAGAAAGGGATGATATTATTGTTTCTATAATGCTTTAAAAATTCAAGATCTGTCAACAAGTTTTCCCTTCTTAATCTAATATTTCCAAAGAGAACTAAGGTAGATGCCATATTCCTTCCATGGATGGATTGAATTGTAGAAATCAAAGAGTTCATTATCATAGGGAAACAATTTGTGAAGAGGGAACCCCGTGTATTATTTTTGATACCAACGTTTCAGACTACAACATAGTTGATTCCATCATCAGGGTGGATACTCAAAACATGAGAAAACATTGAAGGATAAAGAGACCTTCTAAACCATAAATAGATGGTCAGGGAAGTTGAAGCAATTGTTGACTTATCCTTTCCAATTCCTTTTAATTTTATTAATCAAGGGTTTCCCAGTATTACTTAGCTTTAAACCATCATTCTTATTTAAATTATTATTCCTATTTTCTATTTCTACAACCTCTCTTATCCTCCTCTTGTTATAGTTGTATTCCCTAGCAATAAGATAAGATTTTTAAGGAAAATGTGATGAGACGTACTGTGTGAATGCTCTGCTAATGCATATTTATTTGTTTGTCCATGGACAATATCAGTCAAATGTTCCTTTAGTGGGGTTTCCAAATATCGCCCTGTTTCTCCAATGTAAACTTTCCCACATGAGCAAGGAACTTCATACACCCTTTTTTTTTTCTTTGGTCCAACAAGTCTTTAGCAGAATCATCAATCCTTCTGATAGAGTTCGGGGGAGAAAATGCAACAGTGATGCCTCTTTTATTCAAAATCTTAGCAAGACTGTGAGTGGTTCCTTTGATATAAGGAAAGGTAATCATGGGAACCTTGAATTTTTTTTATGATGATTGTATTTATTGATGGCCTCTACACAAATCATTTCCCTGTGATAATGAACTCTTTGCTCTCCTTATAATTATTTTGTATGCTTAATATTTTGTTGAATAATTATGTAACATCATTAATTACAACACCATAGCATCATATATTAAACACTATGATAATGTATTCATCGCTTCTAAAAAAGATGAAGAAAACAATTCCCCCCTCCATCCCCATGGTACATTCTTATGGTCCATTGGAACTCAATTCACCCCAATGTTTTTTACAATAAACAACCGTGCATCCCAGAACAACTGAATTGTATCACTAATGCACTTTTTTCCTTTAAAAAAAGTATGATTAAAATTTTGTCAAAATCCACACAAAAGAGATTCTTCTAGAAAAAAATATCCTTTCTTTATAATCTTATTGACAACTTCCAAAGGTTTATATTCTTCAAAAAGTTCTCCTATTAATACATAATATGTTTGAACACTAGGTTCACAACCTTTCGCCTTCATCACATGGATTAGTTTAAGACATGCATCAAATTCACATTGTTTGAAAACCCTATCAATGAATACAATCCTAGTAATTTCATCTCGACTTAAAAAATATAAAAATTAGCATTATCCAACACTCTATTTTCCTCTTATGTTATTCCTCAATCTCATTGCCGCAAGCCGGTTGTCGCTAGCAGTTGTAGCTGGTCATGGACGGAGGTGGCGCTTGCCTCCTTGGGTAGAAAACCCCCAATAGCTAAGCCGTGGGAAAAAAAAATATCGTGATCCTCTGTTGTTATGCTGAATAGTGATGTAAGTTGTCATGCAATGTACGGTTAGCATGGAACTGGAGGCGGGAACCTGCTCTTTGTCTCTCTCGCCATGGCTCGGCTTGCCACTGGCTTGGGTTTCCCTCTGCTTCTCTGCTCACTGATGTCTATTTTTCTGAGTCTCTTTCCTCGAGTTTCAACTCTAACTGGGTTTCATCCTGCCTGGTCTCATCTTTATGAGGCTCTAGGATTTTTTCTTGGACATTGGGTTTGGTGTCTTGTTTTTACTTTCAGACCAGGAACTGGTGACTGGAGTCTCTTTTCCTTTGTGGAGGACTAGTACCAACCAGTTGTAAAAAAAGTGGGAATATCCTTTGCAGCATTAACTATTTCTTGGTTGACACACATGCTTGTATGCTTCGTTCTTCCTGGCTTGCTGCTCGTTAAGGCGGGTGTTTATGTGGGTTTTTTCTTTGTAACATTGGCTGGTTCCTGGTAGACACCCACCTTCTTGTCTGTTTCGCTCTTTCTTTGGCTCACTGTTCTTTAGGGTAGGGGTTTCTTGTGGGTTTTTCTATGTCGTTTTCTTTCATCTTGTCACCTTTGGAAACCTCGTGATTTCAGGGAGTTGACTTTGCTGCCCATTATTTGCTGACTCTCCCTGTGATTATTAGTGTCCTTTATTTTCATATTGTCTACTTACTAGGGTTTATCTTGTTCACCCTTGGGTCCTCTATTTGGGGTCTCAGGTGTGTAATGGTGGGTTAAATCCTAGGCTCTTTGTTGCAGACCCCCTCGTGGGTTGTTCTAACCTTGGTCTCCTTTTTTCTCGCATACACTGTCTTCTTCCAGGGTTTGTTTCTGTATGGAGGGTTCACTCTTGGGCTCATTGTGCAGTCCCTCTCGTGGGTTGTTCTAACCCTGGCCTCCTTATTTCTCGCATGTGTTGTCTTCTACCTAGGGTGTTTTCTATTCTTTAGGTTGACTTTTAACCCTCTCAGGTTTTCACTCATGGTTTTTTTGGTACTTTTCCTCTTGTGGTTGACTGCTGGACTGGGATTCTGGTCGACAGGCACTGCCCCCACACTTTCTGGGTGTTATGTCAGGTCTATATGATGGGGCATGCCTAGCTAAGGTGGGTGATCCTCATTCAGCTTAGGCTCGCTCTCGTCGTCGTAGGAGTACTAAAGATCACAAGGTTCTTGAGGGTAAACTTCGGTTTGTTTTGGGATGGGACATCTATATGGATCGAGTGGAGGCTCTGTGTTCTCGAGCCCTCATTGGTAGACTTGAGTATGTTCAGATGGGGAAGAAAGAGTGGACCTCCTAGGCCATGGAACATTGGAAACCCCTTTTCTCTTATACTCCCACGATCAGTCTAATAGCCAGAGGATGGCTGGTCATTGTGTTTCTAGAGGAGGCACATGCTCTGATGGTGTTAAACTCACTGTGGCACATTAGGGAGGGTTCTTTAGTTCTGGACCACTGGCATGTTCATTTTGATCCTTTAAGGGAGCAAGTCAAGAAGAGGCATCTGTGTGTCCTTCTTCTCGGCCTCCCTTACCCTCTGTGGAGCCGCGCCATGTTGGAAGGTATTAGTAATATGCTCAGGAATTTTGTTGTTGTTGAATAAGACTTCATGAACGCTTATGACAAGCAGATGGCCAAGATCGTCATTGAATTGGAATTATCTGTGGGGCTTTTGGCAGAGATTGAGATCCTTTGTCTGGACCGGTTATTTCAGCAGTGGCTCGACTACCTCAACATGCCCTTCCGCTGTAGTAGGTGCAGGGAAGTGGGTCACCTATGGAGGGCCTGTCTGGTGCTCAAACAAGGGTTGGCATCTCTCTTCTCCACTCTTGATCCTCTGGCACATTGATTCTCACCTCCCCCTCATGCTACGGACACACTCAGGGAAAAGCCTTCTAAAGGTATGCTCTCATAAGCCTGCTATTTATTTGAGGATGCCTCGGAGCAATATTTATTACTTTTGGACTTTGTGGTCAGATCTGGTCCCTCATCCCTTTCTATTGGAAACACTGTGCCTCTTGCTTTCGACCCTCCTTCGTTATTGTCCCCAGCCTCTGACCATATGGAGAATCATACACCTACTGGGATGCCTTCTCTACCTGAGTTACACACTTACCCTCCCCCCTACTCTGTGATGCCTTTTTTATTCTCAGACTTCAATTTTCCACCTTTGCTAGGACCTTAACTTCAGTCTGTTTCCTCCCCTCCTCAAAGCCTGGTCACTTCTCCCTCCTTTGCTGATCCTTCCCTGCAAGTTTCACTGGACATTTTCTCTAATAAAACTCCCCTTTCTCCCTCGGTCCTTCCACTTGAATCTATATTTTTTGAGAATGTCATGATCCGGAAAAAAAAACATGAAAGCTCCCCCTTTGTCCTCAGATTTCTCTCCACCCTCCAACCATTACACCCCACTGTCTACAAGGCTGAAGAACGTAGCTCGTAATGTGCAACCTTCTCCACCACGGGTACTTAGAGCAAGGACACCCCCTGCTTTTGGTTCATGATGAAGGTTCTTTCCCTAAATGTTCATGGCCTCGGAGGTTTGGCTAAACAAAAAAGCCTCTCGAATCTCTTTTTCTCTCTGTCACCTGATTTAATCCTCTTACAAGAAATGATGACTAGCTCCTATCCGGCACTTTTGGCTGTCTCCAAGATTAGCCCGGGATGGGAATTTTGTGCTTTCATCTCTTTTGGTCTCTCTGGGGGTATACTCTCAGCCTAGAATCCTCACCGTATTAAAGTCAAAGCGTTCTGCACTATTGCTGGTATCGTTCTAAAAGCTCATCTCTGGGGTTCTTCTTTTTCTCTCTATTTTCTCAATTGCTATGGGCCTTACAATCATCGTGAGTCTTTTTGGGAAGCGGTTGTTCAAGGGGGTTTTCTAAACCTACCTAACCTAGTTTTAGCAGGTGAATTAAACCTCACTCTCAATGGCTTTGAGGTTTGGGGAAAAAAGGAACTTACTGATCCTCTCATCCCCTATTTTACTCAACTGTTCTCCTCACATCAGCTTCTAGATATCGCCCCTATCTGCGTAGGTCCGACTTGGTGAAATGGAAGGTTGGGTGATGAGGGTATAAGTAAAAGACTTGATAGGTATCTTCTTTCCTCCAGTCTGGTCAACCTCCTCCCTCGGCATAGGGTCTGGGCTTACCCTTCGTCTGTTTCTGACCATTATCCGGTTATTCTAGAATGGAAGGAGTCCTCTGCTCCCTGTGCCTTTCCTTTCAATTTTAATCACTCTTTGGTTAACAAATGATGATTTTTTCAATATGTTTAAGCCTGAGTGGCCTCTCCTCTTACGTGATTCCTTCTCTTCTGAGATGGAGGGTTTCTCGAAGAAACTCAGACTCTTGAAAGAGAAAGTAAAATATTGGACTCATGCTAAGGCCCTTGAGATGAAAGATAAGAGTCTGCGCATTGATATTGAAATACAAAATATTCTTTCATCCTCTCCCTTGGGTCTTTTCACTTACCAGATAAATTCTAGGCTTCGGTCTCTTCAAGCAGAGTTAAAAAAGCTGAGGGATCATGAGATTCTTTTTGCTAGAATTCAAAGCAGGTTGATATGGGAAACTCTAGGTGATTCCAACACCAAATTCTTTCACTCAATGGCATCAGCTAGAAAAAATCAAAATGCTATCTGGGGTTTGGAGGATGAAGCGGGTATTATGGTGGAACATGATCAACGCCTAAAGGACTTGGGGGTTAGGCACTTCAAGCAGATCTTTTGTGATGATAACCAAACTACCTTTGATGCTTAGTTGAAAGTCATTCAACTTTTCCCTACCTATTTTCATCAGGAGGAGAGGGTCATTTTTAGTTCCCAGATTTCATCAGAGGAAGTGGAACGGGCTCTTATGTCTTTCAAGAAAGACAAATCACCTGGGCCCGATGGTTGGACTGTGGAGTTCTTTCTGGATTTTTATGATCTTCTGGGGGATGAACTTGTTAATTTGGTGGAAGTCTCCAGGCAGACTGGTAGGGTTGTACCCTCTTTGAACTCTACTTTTATTGCCCTTATTCCAAAAAAGGACAAGCCCCTCTCCTTCGCTGATTTTAGACCTATTTCTCTGTGCAATCTGGTCTATAAACTGATTGCAAAGGTTGTTGCACAATGCCTTAAGCCCTTCCTTGACAAGTTTATCTCTCCTCAGCAATTTGGGTTCCTAAAAAATTGTCAGATATCTGATCCTCTAGCCATCACTCAAGAAGTCCTCCACACTGTCAAAACCAAGAATAGGAGTGCCCTTATACTTAAGCTCAATCTTACTAAAGCTTTTGACAGAGTAAATTGGTCCTACCTTAGGCTCATTGTTCTGCAAATTGGTGCGCCTTTGGTGGGGGTCAACTGGCTTATGGGTTTCCTATCCATGACAAACTTTGCTCTGCTCATTAATGGTTCTCCTTCGAGTTTTTTTACCGCCTCTCATGGTATCAGGCAAGGGTGCCCTCTATCCCCTTTTCTGTTTATTCTCGTTATTGAAGGACTCAACCTCCTTATTGATGATGCTCGAAGAAATGGTTTGATTAAAGGGATGAAGATCTCACATCAGTTCTCTCTCACGCACCTTCTCTTTGTTGATGATGTAATACTGTTTGGCTGCGGCACATGTGAAGAATGGGTTGCATTTAAAGTTATTCTGGATACTTTCTGTGATGCTTCGGGTATGTGCATTAATATGGATAAGTCTTGTTTCCTATACAACAATGTCGAGGATGGGACCTTAATCAAAATCACTCACTCCCTTGCCTTCAAACTTGAGCACATTACTTCAGGTTTTAATTATCTTGGCTACTTTTTAAAACCACTGGGGTATATGGTTAAAGATTGGCACTGGCTCACTAAAAAGTTTGAAAAAAAGATATCTCACTAGACATATCGTCTTCTTTCTTTAGGGGGGAGATTGGTTCTTATTAAAGCAGTCCTTACTAGCATGCCAGTGTATTGGATGGATTTAGTCCCTATCCCAAAATCCATTCTTGGAAGACTAAAAAGCATGATATTTGCCTTTCTGTGGGGTTCCTCGGGGGAAAAAAGAAGTATCATCTTGTAGATTGGCAGTCTTTATCCAAACCTATTACCCAAGGAGGTTGGGGTATGAAAAATATCGGATGGTCTAGCACTTCATTACGACTTAAGAGTTTTTGGTATGCTCTTAGTGGAAATAGTCTCTAGTTCAAAGTTTTATCTGTGAAGTATTTAAAAAAGAGGATTGTCCTGTCTTAGATCCACAGTAAATTTTTTTTGGTTTCTGGTGTCTCTGTTATATGGAAGGGGTTTATCAGTTCTATATCATGGCTTGGCAGTGGCTTGACTTGGTGTGTGGGGAATGGTGAGAGCATCAGGGTGGGTTTGGACCCAATTATTGGCATGGGTTCATCATTCTCTCTCCCCTGTGACTTACGGGACTACTTGGAGGATTATTTTATCTCTTCTTTGGCTCAAGCAAGGAATTACCCTCCTGATGCTCGGTACTATTGGCTCTTTGCAGCAGATTTGGATTTGGGTGGAGAGTGGTATCTCTTATGGAACTCATATGTTACTGGGCTCGAGTATGGGAGAATCAGGCTGAGGCCTCAACCTGACAGTCTTCTATGATCTTACAAGAGTTATTCAGGTTCCATCTCTGCAGCTATTGCATATGACTATATTTCGAACCATCATTTGGACCCTCTTACCAGCCATCCATTCGTTCTTCAGCTCCTTTGAAAGATTAATATCCCTGCAAAAATTCGCTGCTTCATTTGGATTCTTATCATGAATAAGGATTTAACTTGGGATATCTCATCGGTCATGCTTTTCAGGGCCCTAGCATCTACCATCTCTACAAGAACGGAGAAGATTCGTCCCAACACTTGTTTTTGGACTGTCAATTCACTAAGAGAGCCTTTGAAGTTATTTTTGAGAACTATGGCATTTGTTCTTTTTACAAAGATTCTATCTGATTGTACCTTTAGCATTGGTTTCAGTCACATTTAGTTGACTTTGTTGTTCTCTACTTGCCCCTTTTTATCTTCTGAACTATTTGGAAACTCAGAAATGGATGCATCTTTGAGGATAAACATCCTTCTGTTTATGCTATCTTCCTCCAGACAGAAACTTTCATGCACCTCTTAACTGTTCCTAAAAAGAGGAAAAAAATCAGAAGCATTGGTATGCCTCCATAGATTTACTATCCATGTGGGTTTTTTGATGGATCAGTTGCAGGAAACATCGGGGGTTCAAGATTTGTGATACATTTGAGCTGCTCTCACTGTTTTTACTTCTCTATAGGCTGTGGTAGTAGTACAAATACTAGATCATAAATTTTGGCTTTATGGGCTCTTCTCTCCATGACAAAACTTATGGGGATCCCATTACACTCTATATTTGGTGATTCCCTTGTCATCATCTCATGGGAAAACGAAATGTGCTCACTGAACTTACCTCATCTAAGTCATTGGTGTGATGAGATACGAAATCTGTTGCTTTACTATCCAGATGTGACCATGAAGCACATCTATTGTGAGCATAACCAGATGGCTGACAGTCTCTCAAAAAAGGCTCTTTCTCTTGAATTAGGATTCAAAAATTTCATGGAATCTCTAAATGGAATGATCATTAATCATGGTAGCTTTTAGCTTTATTAGTATGTGCTGGGTATTAGCCCTCTCTTTTATGCACAGTACTTGTTTTTTTATGACATGCGATCCTAGCAGACTCATGAAGAGACTCTTAGTCTTCTTCTTATGCTCATGATTTATCTTGCTTCATGTCATTTTTGACTGTTATTGCAAAGCTGACCTGTTTTTACAGGAGTGATGATAAAAATCCTGTAGCTTTACAGGCTTGGTGGCCATTTTGCCCATGTTATGGATGTTGGGGTTACACTTTTGTGTACTGGTGGTCCCCATTGTTATGTTATCTTTACTGATGATTTCCATTTCTGGTCGATTGTATATGATGTCCTTTGATTCAATAGAATATCAAAGTCTGGTATTTTTTCCTCTTAAAAAAAAAGACAAAAAATTATTGATTATATATATATAGATAAAGTAGGTTCAAATCTATTTTTCACCGTTGAATGTAAAAGCTATAGGGCATGCTCGTATTAGGAAGAGATGGAAAATATATTTAATAAATAATATTATAATTAAATTTATTTTTGTTTTTATATGATGTGTAACATTAATATAAATGAAAGTAGATTACAATGATATCAATTTCATAATCACAATGAAAATTTATAAATTTTATTATTATTATTATTTATAAATATTTATTTCTAAACAAATTTTAAAAAAATCATTTTTATAAAATGTTTAATTTTTTAATAAAACTTTTATACAAAATTCTTATATATACATTTATTTTATTTTAACATATTAAAAAAATATTTATATATATTTAATTTTTATGTAAAATAACCATTATGTAATATAGCCACCTTGTAACATGTTGAATACATTTCTTTGATCCAAATATCTACATCGCATTTATTCGAGTGGTATATGAGATATGTCAATTCACAATATTTTTCGAGTTGTACAAACCTCCTTTTTGTTGTAGGAATAATTTAGCACTAATTATATAGCATTTATATTATTGTTGATGGATTAAATAGCTAAACATAAGTGGAATCTTGAAAATGTACGAACATGATATTTAAGTTATAATAATGTTTATATGTTTTCATTATATTTATGAGATGAGTACTAAATACAAAATGTTAATATAATTTTAAAAATAGTTTATAAAAAGTTTTTTATTATTTATTATTTATTTTTAATTTCAAAGCATATAAATATTAAAGGATAATATTTTTTGGGAATTTACAATTGAATTTTAGTTATATTAACATAATTTTTTTATTAATTTATTTTTAGTTAATTTTGAAATGTAACTCAAACATGGTTATTTAGATTGTGCATGCAATGTAATGTACGAGGTGAATCATTAAATATAATTTCCCCATAAAATCCCCAATGCATAATTTTTTAATATGTCTCAAAATTTTTAAATATATTTCTTAGGAGGCCCATTTTTACTTCAAAATCTCTTTAATGTTTATTTCTCTTATCTCTAGATCTGCTAAACGTTTGGATTAGTAATAATAGAGGAGAAGGTACACTTGTAGAAATATAAAGGAAAAATATTGACAAGAATAAAGCACAAGAAGTTCACACGAACGAAATGAAAAGAATTCATTTATCCATTATTTGCAAAAAATACGCCGAAGTTGAGAGGATGCATATTCCTGAATGGCCTTGGGACCAATGATAGCACCTTTCAATCCTTATCCCAATGAACCCTTTCTATAGGAAAAAAAAGACCGACCCCTTGCAGAATCCAAGAACTTGGGAGCTAGAGAGTTCTGAATAATTTTAGGAATTCAAGAACTAGTGGAGATCCGAAGCTCATCTTGATCAAGAATCAAGAAGAAATTTGAAATCAAAAGAAAAATGGGAAAGCATGGGAATACATGAAAGGATGAAGAGAAAGATGAATAAGGGAAGTAAATTCCAAATCTGCAATTGGGTGCTTGAGGAGGTTTCCAGTTGAGTTGCGTACACAACCAAATCTAAGGGAAATTGAATCAATTGGCTATGATGGTTAAAGCAATGAATGCAATTACTGATTTCCCACCACCCTCATTCAATTCATGACGTCCTTTTTTTGTGAAATTGGTTTAAATTGGCATGGGAGGAAATCTTAATTGTAGCCTACATATTTCCAAAGAAACAACCATTGAGCATTGGAGGTCTCCCAATCCTCTTTTGTTTTTTGTTTTGTTTTTGTTTTTGTTTTTTAAGCAAAATCAAAGTATATATAGACGTTTAAGAGAAGATGCAGGAGATAAGGTATGCAAATATCTAAGAGATGGAATAATTTTTTTTATTCTACATGAATTGAGCCTTATTTGCATAAAAATACGTTTTTTTTACATGCTTTTAGAGGATGAGTGTTTTTTTAAACAACTATGGAAATGTAAATCAAGCTTCAGGCAAAAAAAATGAAAAAATAAATTCAATTGTTGAGTTTGATGTAGCTAAGTAGAAGATTTAAACCTACAGAAAATTTGTATAGGTTGATTTACACATTTACGTGGCAAATGCATGGAGGGGAACTAGAATTCGATATAAATATAAACAGTTATGGAGACAAGAGTTTGTCAAACATTTCCTTCCCATCTAGACTCCAAGTGTTATAAATAAATATCAAAATATGGGTTCCTCATGAGGAATTCAATCGGTGACAAAATATGGATGGGAAAAGTGTTTGCATCATAAAAAAAAATGAACCTCGACAACTGAATGGAGGCATAGATCACATTAAGTTATTCAAACAACACTAGGAATTTAAAATGACATATCACATTTATGGATGGAGGCACAATTGGATAGGAATTTAAGACCACATATCATCAATGATAAGATCACATTTAAGATTTATTTATTTATTTATATGCTACCTATTTTAATTGTTTGGTGTCCAATGAAAGCTTAGATATATCCCATTCAAGAAGTTTTTTTTTAAAGAAGGATTTATAAATTCAATGATTTGGAGGTATAAATCTAGCCCGTGATTTGGAGGTATAAATCCATCCCATGATTTGAAGGTTATTCCTTAGCAATAGTTAGTAATGATATGAATCCATTCCATGATTTGGAAATATAAATATAGCCTACAATTTGGAGGTTATTTCTTAGCAAAACATAGGAATAATATAAATCAAACCTATGATTTGGAGGTATGAATTGAACCCATGATTTGGAGGTATGAATCCATCCCACAATTTGAAGGTTATTCCTCAACCCACCCAAAAACATAACCCCTAATATTTATATTACCATGCAAAACTAAAAAAAACCCCTTGACTCCTTAATACATGGCACTATATTTGGAGGGTTTTAGGAGTATTTAGACTCCCAATATGAATGCGCGTGATATGATATTTCCTTACTAGTGAACCCCTATGGTGTTGTTGGCCCAGACTATGACTTTAGTGATCATTTGGTCATTGTCGTGGAAAAACAAAACGTAATTTATGTTGTTGTATTTGTAACTTTGGAAGATATTATGATGTATATTATCATTGTATATTGTTGTACCCTCATTGGAGATGTGTTTCCCCCTTTATGGATGTCATTACTGTATATGGCCATTGAGGTAAACCATCCATTGTAAGTAGGGGTATTAGTACTCAAGTTGAATATAATAAAATGTATTTTTGAGTCTCCATAGGTTAAGTCGACCCTATTGGGGTAAGGTGTCATTCCAATCAAGTTATTAGGTTAGTCACTTGATGTGTATAAATAGGGAGGTTCCCTCCCTCATTTATACACACACTCACTCACTCAAGTTCACTTGAGGAGAGAGAGAATAACAAGGAGGAGAGAGAGAGAGAGAGCGATGGAAGACTTCTTATACCTGGGTTTTTCCATCTTGTGGCATTGTCTTAGTGATAAAACTATTCTAAGGAAGTTTGTAGGGTTTTCTCCTTTATGGTTTCCTTGAGGAAAGTCTTTATGTCTTGTGTATTTTCTCTATATTTTTCATCTTGTTGTGCTTGTTATTATTTTAGATAAAGATCCTAATCAATTTGAATAAGATTACAAAAACTAAAAAGGTATCATAGCCTCTCTGAAAGAAGGAATTATGTAGTAGCAAAAACTATGGCTTCCTAATTCAAGGTCTTCTCTCCATAGATCATTAAGAAAAGAGGGATAGGATAGCTTTCCATATAGGGGCACATATTTTGGTTGATGTAGGATCAAATTTGAAGAATTTTCATTTTTGACCTAGACATTGTTGCTAAGAGAAACTAGGGAATCAAGTTTCAGAGGCTTCCCACTTCAGCTTTCATAAAATGAACTTACTAATCAACTTGCCTTAAGGAGACGCATCTTTCTGTCTAGAAAGAATTCCAAAACTCCAAGTTTTGAAAATCGGGGTTTCTCTAACAAACCCTCGGCCATCCAACTCTTCAACCAGGTTAGATACCTCAAATTGCTAAGATCTAAATATCTTCTATTTCCATTTAAGTTTCTCATTTCAATATGTATGATCATAATCAACTTGAGGACAAGCTTGGGGGAGCTGAGAACTTCTGAGCATGGAAGTATAGGATATCCCTGGTCCTTGAAGAAAATGATTTGAATAAGTATATCACTAAGGAAGTTCTAGAACTAGAGGTGGATGAGGCTAAGGCTATCCATAAGAAGGACTTGGTCAAGCTCAAGAAAATCATCGTATATTCTATTGAGGATAATCTCATCCACCATATTCCATCCTTGAATACACCTATGGATTTGTTTGATGATTGGACAAATATGTTAGAAGGAAAGAACATCAATTGAAATATGACATTGAGGAACCAAATCAAGAATGTGAAGATACAAAAATCAGGGACCATGCTATCCTATTTCATAAGGGTTCCTCAAATAAAGTAACAACTTGAAGTAATCAAAGAGAATGTAGAAGAAGGAAAGATTGTTATGACTACCTTGAATGGTCTCCCTAGATCATGATATTCATTCATTCAAGAAATATGTGCTAGAAGGAAGTTGATCAGTTTCAATAGACTCAGGGAAGAAAGTACATAAGAAGAAGATCGGCTCATAAAAAGACAAGAGAAGATGGGAGAAACTAAATATCAAACTCTCATAGTCCACACCGTAATATATTGTAGAAAGAATATGGATCACGATCACAACAAAAGGAAGGATCACCATCACAAAAGACAAAATAAATTAAGAAGAGATCCTTGCAACATTCGATGCTACACTTGTGATGAGAAGGGGCATTACTCTAGAGATTGTCCTAGAAACATAGGATCCTTCAACAAGAAGTCAAATAAGAAGATACATCATGCTCACACCGCTAAATATGATGAAATAACAATAAAAATAATCAAAGAAGAAATTGATTCTTCAAGTGATGAAGAATATGTCCTAATCTAAGCACTCACGTGCACTATCTGACATGGAGGCAATGATTGGATTGTAGATAGAGGGTATACAAACATATGACATGATACAAAGAATCATCCACCAATATGTATGAGCATGAGTCAATTCACAAGTTGAAACTTGGGTATAATTATCAATACCCCATAAAAGGAAGTGGAGAAGGTCCCTAGAAGCTAAATGTCGAGAAATATTTGAAGATGAAATATGTGATAGATGTTCAAGGATTGAAGAAGAATGTTCTCTCCATCTCTACACTAGATGCAAAGGGAATAAGAGTTGAATTATTTTATAGACAAGTCCTAATGTGGAAAAAAGGAAATAAAATAGATGATGCAATAATGATTGGAGAGAAAGAGGGAGGCTTAGACAAGTTGAAGGGACAACCTGAACAAGCATTGGTTCATGAATCCATAGAACCAAGTGAACTGTGGAACATAAGGCTTGCACATGTGCATTATAGAGCACTACCAATTGCAAGAAAAGTGGGTTTAAGACTTCTAGAAATCCAATAAAAAACATGAAGTCATTTGCAAGGGATGTGCACAAGGAAAGAACATAAAGAAGAAATTTCCTAGTAGTGAAAGAAAAGAAAAAGGAATACTGTATATAATCCACTTAGATGTCTGTGCTCCCATGTCATCCATATCACTAAGAGGGTATGTATACTATGTTTCCTTTATATATTTTTTCTCACATAAGACTTGGATATATTTCTTGAAAGGGAAACATGAAGTATTCAACAAGTTCAAGGAATTCAAAGCCTTGGTCTAAAATCACACCGAAAGGAAGATCAAGACTTTGCGGTCAGATAATGGTGGAGAATTCACCTTAGAAGACTTCAAGGAACTTTGCAAAGAATATGGGATTAAGAGGGAGTTGAGTACTCCATAAAATCCTCAACAAAATGGTGTTGCAAAACAAAATAATATAACAATAATGGAAGCAACGAAAGCAATGCTACATGACCAAGATCTTCCGATCCACTTATGGGAAGAAGAAGAGAGGAAAATTGTGTATGTATAGAACCGTAATCCTCATTGAGTACTCGACAACAAGACTTCTGAAGAGGTTTTCTCAAGAGAGAAACCATGATTCTTCCATATTAGAATATTTGGTTGTTTAGAGTACATACACTTTCCAAAAGAAAAGAGGACCAAGCTCGATCCTTCAAGAAGGAAGGGAATATTTATACGATACAATGACACCTCAAATGGCTATTGAATATACTTCCCAATATTTAAGAAGATCGACATTAGCAGAGACATAATATTTGACAAAGACTCAACATACTCCAGATCCATAAAACTAACTATTGAAGTGATCGAATAATCTGAATCAACCAAAGTCTGAGACAAGACAATAGAAGAAACAATTTCAGAAGACCATGAAGATCACAACATGGAAGAACCATAAGAGCCTGTAGAACAACTTCATGAGAAGAACTCCCACAAGATAAAACTAGTATGTGCACAAGAACAAATACAAGATGTAGAAAGGTATGGCGCTCCAGATGGGATGCATAGAGAAAGGAAAACAACTAAGCAATACAACAACTATGTGGCCTTGCTATGTGCCATCATTGATAAATAAGCTTCCAACCAAGAAGAGGATACAAAAACAAAAGAATGGAAGGATGCCATGATCGAGGAGTATCAGCCAATTATGAAGAATGATGTCTGGGAGATATTTTCGAGATTATAAGGGAAGTATGTCATGACTTCGAAGTGGATCTACAAGATCAAGCATGCTGTAGATGGTAGCATTGAAAAGCACAAGGAAAGGTTCGTGGTGCATGTATTCTCCCAGAAAGAAGGCATACACTATGAGGAGACATTTTCACCTGTAGAGAGATACACTTCCATCATATATATACTTGCATTGGTTATAGTAATGAAATGGAAGGTATGCTAAATGGACGTCAAAACAACATTCTTCAATGGTGTAGTCGAAGAGGAAGTGTACATAGAGATACCACTGGGATTTGAGACACATGATAGGCAGACACATGTGTGCAAATTTAAGAAGCCTTGTACGGGTTAAAATAAGATCCCAAGGCATGGTACGACAGGATGGAAAATTTCCTTATGATCTTAGGATTTATCAAGAGTAAAGTGGATTCCAATCTTTACTTCAAGGTTGAAGGCGGAAGATGGGTAATGCTCCTACTATATGTTGACGACATAATTTTGATAGAAGAGGAAGAACTCATTGTAGATGCAAAGAGGAATATTGACACCGAGTTTGAGATGAAAGACCTAGGGATGATGCATTATTTCATAGGAATGGAGGTGTGGTAGAGTACATATGGGGTATTCCTTAGTTAAGGAAATTATGCAGTGGAGATCCTGAAGATATTTAGAATGTTGGACTGCAAGGAAATAGCCACACCTATGGAAACGAAATTGAAACTACCATGCAATGCTTCGTTAGAGACAATTGATGCCATGATGTATGTTCATATGATTGGTTCATTGATATACCTAACGAATACGAGGCTAGACATATGCTTTGCTGTGAACACCCTAAGCTAGTTCTTGACAGATCCGATATATGCTCACTTGGTAGCTGCAAAGCATGCATTGAGGTACAATTAATTATGGGATCTGGTATGATGCGAATAATAAGATTAAAATGCATGGTTATGTTAATTGATATTGGGAAGGAATCACCACTAATAGGAAGAACACTTCATGATGTTGCTTTTGTTTTGGATTCGGTACGATCTCATAGTTTAGAACTAAGCAGTCTTGTGTGGCATTGAGTACAGTTGAGGCAGAGTATGCTGTAGTACAGTCGAGGCAGAGTATGCTGCAGCTTGCTCGGCTAGGTATGAGGCAGTATTGATTCAAAAATGACTTTGTGATTTGTTTGATCTTGATTTAGATGAAACTTGTATCTTTTGTGTCAACTAGAGTTATGTGAAGTTTTCAGAGAATATTGTTTTCCATGACAAGTCATAGCACATTGAGATCAAGTATCACTATATCCGAGATATGGTGTAGAGAGGAGTAGTGAATCTCCAGTACATGGCGATGTATGAGCAAATAGTTTGTGCCTTGACAAATTTGCTAGTGAGAGTGAAGTTCTAGTACTTCAGAGAGAGACTTGGTTTTATCCATATTGAGGTCTCTAGAAAGAGGGAGTGATGAATGCTTGCATGGTGGTAGACATAGGTTGTTCTCATACATAATAAGTACTGGTGTTATCCCATGCTAGAAATGACAAGAAGACGAGAAGATGCAGATGCACTAGAAAAAGATCTCACATGGGAAGGAATACATTTTGTCCCTAGATGTAATCATTCCTGGCTTAGTACATAGGTTGTCCCGGGATGTAATTAGTCATGCCAGACCTTCCTCGAATGTAATGAGTCCTAGAATAGTATGCATGTTATCCTTGTATGTAATGAGTCCTGGAAGGTCGTCCTTGGATGTAATTAGTCTTGGTGTGGTACGTAGGTTCTCCTTGGATGTAATGAGTTCTGGTGTGGTATGCAGGTTTTCCTTGGACATAATCAGTCCTTATGTGTTCCCATGTTGGAGATGATGAGACTTCAAAAGGTGCTTGGTGTGCGCCTAGGTGATTCTCACATATTGGTAGATGTAGGTTGTCGTTGAGACATAATGAGTCCTGACGTGCTCCTATGTTGGTAGAAAGTGGGTTGACCATGGAGAGACATAATGCACTTGGTGTGCTCCAAGGTGATTCTCATATAGTGGTAGATGCAGGTCATCATTTAAATGTAATGAGTCTTGGCATGCTCCTATGTTGGTAGAACGAAGGTGGATTTTCATATGCATCTGGGTTGTGCTTCATGCATGATGATGAGATGATATGGATATGGCGGGATGACGATAGGAGATACAGTTGATTGCAGTGGAAATGTAATGCATGGTCCTGGGTTGTACCTACATGATAGATTGTTTGTGGATATGATGAAGACCTATATGAGGACTAGGCTTGTACCCAACATGAAACAAAGTTGGCTTTGTGGAAACCTCCTATGATGAATAGATAGATTTCACTATTCAATGGTCGACAAGATGAGGAATACAACAACAACGATGATGATGATTCAACTATGATGATGTGACCAGATGTGTTGATGACTGTGGTGACTCTAATACCTTCCTAGTTAAGAGGGAGTGTTGTATTTGTAACTTCACAATATATTCAGATGTATATTGTCATTGTATATTTTTCTACTCCCATTGGAGATGTGTTTCCCTCCTTTTAGGATGTTATTATTGTGCACCACTATTGAGGTAATCCCTTTGTTGTAATTCGAGGCAGTAGTCCCCTAGTTGAATATAATAAAATTTATTTTTGAGTCTCCCTAGGTGAAGCCGACCCTGTTTGAGTAAGAGGTTGTCCCGGTCAATTTATTAGGTCAGTCACATGATGTGTATAAATAGGGAGGCACTCTCCCTCATTTATACACACACTCACTCACTCAAGTTTGTATGAGGAGAGAGAGAGAGTTGTAGAACACTTCTTATACTTGGGATTTTCCATCATGTGATATTGTCTTAGTGACATAATTATTCTGAGGAAGTTTGCATGGTTTTTCTCCTTTATGGTTTATCCAAGCAAAATCTTCGTGTCTTGTGTATCTGCTCTATCTTATGCATCTTGGTGTGATTTCCATTCTTTCAAATAAATATCCTAATCAATTTG
This sequence comes from Pseudotsuga menziesii, assembly GCA_001517045.1. Taxonomy (NCBI): domain Eukaryota; kingdom Viridiplantae; phylum Streptophyta; class Pinopsida; order Pinales; family Pinaceae; genus Pseudotsuga; species Pseudotsuga menziesii. Next base: position 1,010,745 of record LPNX010252096.1, on the reverse strand, counting down.
AATAAGATTATATTAACTAACAATTTAGGGCCCCAAAATGGCCTTGAAAAGTTAAGACATAAAAAATAGTAAAAAAAACTACAAGCTAGAAAACTATATCTTTGAACTAGCAAACTAGCATGTACATCAATTTATTCAACAAAATTAATATTTTAATATTTTTAAGATTTGATAATAATATTTAAAAACTAAATAAAATAGATAATTAATTTTTTATTACAACTCAAGCATATATTTAATCAATCTTTTATTTTTAATACTAAAATAGGTTATTAATATCCACTACTTGATATGTTGTCATGAATACTATTTTTTCCCTTGGTTTTGGTATGAACTGAATTTAGTGAAAATATTTGAATTTAGTGAAAATATTTGAATTTAGTTATTCAATAATTTAGGCAAATTTTGAAAAGATGTTAACTCGTAAAACATGTTACATCTATAAATAAATAAATTTTTAATTAATTTGTAAATATCTCATGGCAATTAGAAAAAATGGTAATGAGTAATTAAAATGAAATGCTCCATGCATTGAGGCCATTAATTATGTGTGTTAGGGTAAATTGCTAGAGACATTTAAGTAAAGGAAATATATATGCATTGCTTACACTATTGATGTATGTTTTGAAATGGAGATTTGGATTATGATCTAACAACTTTTTAATTTGAAATATGTGCATTGGGAAATGCAATATGATTTAACAGTTAAATAGTAAAAACCGTGGTATGATTGAGTTACCATAGTTATCTTAGTAGATAGAACCTTATCTAATTCAATTATAAAATATTTTTGTTGAAGTAATTGTGCATTGTTCCTCGACCACCAGTTCCTGCTTTTTTCCAACCAAGCTCGACCCAAGCTCTGTATGCCCAAGCTCGATATTGATCTCAGCTCCCCTTGTTCTTGTTACAGCAACTCACACCCTAATATTGATCTCAGCTCCCCCAAGCATCGAATAGGACCTCCTAGAGGTGTGAGAAGATGTGGAAGGGCTGGTAACCCTGCAGAGCCACCTTTTCACCCATAGGTCAGTAATCGAGGGTACAAATCCAAGACTCTGGAAGCTCTAAGAACCTTGGTCAATGACTGGGAATACTAAATCTCTAGCTTCCTCACCATAGCCACATGCACCACATCCCGCAGGGAAACTATTGGGTTTTCAAAAATCTCCTCACCAGACTCATCCTTCGTGTTATCAACCCTCCACCAACCGACAATGATATCCGTGACCCTGCCTCCTCCACCTCCTAGTCTAAGCACCCTCACCTTTCCACAGTGCCGGTTCATGAGGAATAAAGGGAAAGGTGTCAATAAATCGTCACCTAGGCCAGTCAAACAACCACCACTCAACTCAGGAAATTCCACGAACATCGACTCCACAGGCGGTTTCAAGGAACCATATCAGAATCAGAAGAATGACAAGCAGCAGGATCTTCAATGGAGAACTGAATATAACTACCCAATCACCGAGGTCCTGTACAAACCGCTATGATGCCAGGTGTCTCGACTCTCCAGGTGGCTCGTTTCCATAGGTTTTCTCCAGTTTTTTTTAATTTCCGGTCATTACCAGCTATCTAGCTTAAGACAACCTAACTTTTATTTACTCTGTTCAGTATTTTTTGGATGGTTAAGAGGATCATTTTTTGGAACTCTTGGACAGCCTCTTCTGGCTCTATTTCGTGTTCTCATAACACACAGACTTGTATCGTTATTTGTACATTTATCTTTACTTAATAGATTCTGAACTTACAAAAAAAGAAAAAATTGTTGTTGAATATCTTAACCATGTACAATCTCAAAAATAATACAAAGGACTACCTACAAAGTAGATAGAATGACCACACATAAATAGTTGAAACCTTAATCTAACATTTTGTATGATATCATTAAGTTAAATAGTGAAAACTCTAATCTGAGTAGGTAGAATCACTATTGTTAAACGGTTTAAACCATAATGTGATTCAAAATTACACAAAGGGACATCTATGATCTATTGATATATGTCTTTATATAGAGATTTTCCATGTGATCTAACATCCCTCTAATTTGAAATATTTGCATTGGGAAATGAAATATGATCTAATTTAGTATTATTAAGACATAATTAACCTTGGAAAAAGAAACTATAAATATTGAAAATAAAGAAAGATATGGTCTCACATTCATAACAATATCAAAGGGAAATGGTTTTAGAACTCAACCTGCTTTATATACTATATTGATATGAGAAGATAGCAAAGTGGGACGAAGTGGATTAAAGAAAATCAAGAATATTGATCCATTCTTTCACATGTATTATCACTCAACATGATTATTATTCATTACAATTCACCAATTCATCATTTTGATTATGTCATTTAAAAAAAATTAGTTGAGATGAATTGAATGTGATAATTTTGGATTTTAGAAAACATTGTTTTGATGCAGCGGCTAAGATTAAGATCACTATACTCATTTTAACTTTGTCTCTATCAAAGATAAAAATCTAAAAAAAATTACACCTCAATAAATTTGATAAAACCTTTATACCTTAAATTTAAAAATGAAACTATCCTTGCCATCAAAGATGCCCTTATCATCCGGTAAAATTTGACAAAACTTTTATACCTTATTTAAAAGTGAAACTATCCTTGCCATCAAAGATTCCCTTATCATCCGGTATTTTAGAGATTTCCTTATCATCTAGTACTTTAGAGATTGTGCCAAAAGGTATCTACATAGAAAGCAAAGCTTATGGAAACATGGTTTCATTTTACATGCATATCAACGATAACGATTTTGATTATATATATATATAGATATATATCATTGGCACTGCACTGCGACCACCCAAATTGTGTCTGTGAACAAACCCGACAGCTGAATATACCACCCGAATTAATGACGCCAAATTGTGTTCGTGAATATACTCCCAGAAGTGAATCTACCACCCGATTGATTAAATTTATGTGTCTGTCTCTCTATTGTAAGAACTAGTTTGTGGTTTGTGTGGTGTCTGATTCTTCAGAAGCTCTGCAAAATAATTTTTCTTTTTCACTTATTGGCAGGCAGATACTCCCAGTGGCCATTGCCTGCCGGTACTTCTGTCCGCCACTACCAGATACCATCCATGTTATTATCAAAAGCAAGCTTTATTTCACTGGACCTCTAGTGGATTCAGGTCAGATGCGAATAATTAAGGTTGGAAGGTGGTGGGCGCAGGGACTGTGAATATGGTGAGCCTCGTCCAGTTTTCGTAAACGTTGTTAAGAGTCTTTTGATCGACATTATATTGTCTGTTAGGGGACATTTAAATGACAGGATTTCTGTTTCGAACCTTGCGATTTAATAAGCCTAATAAGCCTTTTAGGAAGCACTACAGGTAAAACATCTACATCTTAAATGATTTGTTAAAAGAATGATTATAAACTATTAAATAGATTACACTTACTGCTGTGGAATAAAAGACATGTCACCTCTTCAAACCATATCACGTCTTCATCAATCTATGTACCCGGAAGATAATCAATACAAATCTAGATAAGAAGAGCTGTTCATTGTAAGAGATGATGATGGTCATATATATCCTTTATATAATTCACAGAGAAACAATTAAGTTCCATCCCTGCAATCTTCCATGTCACTGCTCATCAATTATTGCCAACAACCAACAAGTAAGGGGCCATGGATTTGACTTATATCAACATCCATTGTCCATACCCAAAATCTTATGTCTGATTATAATTCATACATCATATTCAAAGATATGGAAAAGGTTACGAAAGCGCGTGAATGCCACACACAGATCCGTCAAAGTAGGCACTGCACCAACTGAACCTACTTACAAACATTCCAAATGATAAGCAACAAACGCACAACAGCAGCTTTTAGAATGTACCATAACATGCTTGAAAGGATGGATTCAACATTCCAAATTATAAGCAACAAACGCACAACAACAGATGCTTTTAGAATGTACCGGGACCAAACAATATTCAGCCCTGGTTCACAATATGCTCAAAGTAAGTTGATTGGGAAAATGAGTATCAGTTCCGTAAGGCTCAAAGTAAGTTGATTGGGAAAATGAGTATCAGTTCCGTAAGGCTCAAAGTAAGTTGACACATGAAGATAAGGCTGTCAGTTCCGTCAACTACATTAGTGGTTTCTAGCATCGAGTTATTGCTGTAGATGTTGAATATATTGTTATGGCATGGAATGATTGCTACAGATGTTGCTGCTTCTTTCGTTATGCACCACCCAACATTTATAGAATGAAATAATTCCTTCTTTGCGATATTATATGACTGCTTCTGAATTATTTTGACGAGATAAGAATTCCTCTTTTTTTCTTTTCTTTTAAGAAGTTGTCATGCACCAATATACGTCATTTATAGGATGGAATGGTTGCTTTTCAATGATATTATATGACTGCTTCTCAATTATTTTCCGTGCTTCTTTAAGAACTTGTTATGCACCACACAACATTTTATAGGATGGAATGATTGTTTCTCAATGATATTATGTGACCGCTTCTCAATTATTTTCCCGAGATAAGAATTCGTGCTTATTTAAGAACTCGTCATGCACCACACAACATTTATAGGATGGAATGATTGCTTCTCAGTGATATTATGTGACTGCTTCTCAATTATTTTCCTGAGGTAAGAATTCATGCTTCTTTAAGAACTCGTCAAGAACCACACAACATTTATATGATGGAATGATTGCTTCTCACTATTAGTATGCATCTGCTTCTCAATTATTTTCCTCGGATAAGAATTAAGTGTGGGCGCTTTCAATCATCATTGTTTTGGGCGGTACTGTGGCCATTTCCTTTTGCCGTGGCCCGTGGGATAAGAGGCTGACGAATTTGGTTTGAATTTTGTCAATGGAAATCAGTGTTGGAATTTCATTTCATATATGCCCTTCCAACTAAATTTTTTTGACGTTTTGAACTTTTATCTTGTTAGTTACACAACGTTTTATTGAAAAAATAACCTTTCATATTTTTATTGAAAAAAATATGTTTTATGTTCCACGTCTATTCCAACTCGACCCTTTGCATAGACCCAGTCACCCAACTATTCACACAATTACAGGTCCCTTTATCACTTATGTGTTCAATCTCTTCAGACACAATTCTATGCTAGATCTTTCACATAGTTCTAGGTTCAATATTTCACTCATAGTTCTACGCTCTATCCTTCACACCATTTCAAATTTTTATTATAGCCTATAGAAATGAGTTCTCACTTTGATAGGTTAATACACAGGACGTTAGGAACTACCATGATACCATCCCTCTCTAATGCAGTTATGAAAGGACAAAACCAAAATAGGTGTTTGACTATTTCTTCCTTATTACAGAAAGGGAATTTCTTCAAACTGATCCTCACTTATGCAGTCAACCATTATCCTATTCTAAAACAAGGGCGATGGTAGCATAATGCATTGCTTACCTCTAGAGTCCTAGCCTCCACACTCCCAAATTGTAGACTGGCACTAGCAACATTGTACCCCATTGCAGGTTGCGACCTTAAAACCTGGGGCATTCACATGATAGAAATGGTGAGCAAAAAATGAGATTATTAAAGACTAAAAACCCTAGCTCCTCGAGAACACAATAAAATCACTACTAATACATTGTGAGAAATGGGGTAATCTTACCAAGAAGACAAATGTATTAATCCACTTCCTTCTCCCCTCCAGCAGCAGTGACCTGTGAATCCGTATAGTCAGAGATGAAATTTGATTATCCACGGGATCATTAAGATTCAAGACTTCAATCTGTTGTGACTTCTTCAACCAAAACTCACATAAACGACCCTCACGACAAAACTCTCAAACCATTTGGAAGAATCATGGGGAAGTGGATAGCAATTGAGCAATATATAGCGAATCAACGATAATTGAAAGAGCTTGTTGCTCCTTAAACCATGAAACACCAATTCTGACTTCTTTTCTAGTAAAAAATTCCACGGATATTTATGTGTGCACACTTCCCTGATGTTCACGCATACAAACACTATTCTATTCTTATTCGGAAGAAGTAGTCACCTAGGCCCTGTCGGTAGGAAGGCAAGCACGAGAGAAATTATGCAACCCATTATCAATGGTGAAATGACTCTGCCAAGGATCTTGGAATCTCTTGGGTGAGATGATTATTTCTTATCCACTGAAGTCTCTACATATGAATTCACTTTCCAAGAAGAACCCGTGATTGGTGAAAAGAAAGGTGGGATACATATTTCCATTGATCTCCATCTTGAATATCATGTTTATAGGAAAATCTCCGTGAACTTTCCTAAGAACCCACTGTCATTGGCTGTGAATCTGCAATTGTGAACCCCCATGGCCAGTATACTTGCAATTTTTCAAAATGAAGGCCTTTGGCTGTGGGCCGTGACTTACCAATCTCTAAAGTCTAGACTCTGGAATTGTGCGGTGTGCAACTTGCAAGTGCCACTGCCATCCGCACCACAACTCGACACATCTCATCGACAATATAATCCCTATAATTTTGCATTAAATGTCATTATACCATTCACTGATCATATTTATGAATTCACGTGGATGATTCGAGGTGGACACTGGGCAATGGAGTTTAGAGTCTCAGCCCGGCAACCCCCACTCAAATAGTCGGATTATGGATACTCCTAGAGTCCTAGCCTCCTGCCTATTCTTATATTACAAATATAATGACGTTTTGGAAAAAATTTAAAACGTCAAAACAACGTTTTATAAAATTATTCAACCGTCTAACCAAACGTTTTTTCCCAAATTTTTCCCTTATTTGATGGGCCAAATGTCTGAAAACATCCAAATGCCCGTCAAATTCCAACTCTGATGAAAATGTGCAGAGTGTCAACACCTGCCGTATAAAGGTAAAGGTATCACGGAAATGATCACCATAAATGAGACCGACTTAAATGACTTATATCATATAGCGTATACCAAACTTGATGTACAAATGGTCGTAATAATAGATTAAAAAGTTAAATATGCCATGAAGAAATACAACCGTCAACAAAATAAGTTCAGTAGACAAAATCTCATAGTCACAACTCTAAACACAGAGATGCACAACGCAACTATCCACACATAGTATTAAAATTAAAGCAAATTCTTAGATTATATTTAATAGTACCACTCAAGGCTCCACAACTTCAACATGAGAACTCACACAGCTTCCTATCGTCCCTCTTACCACATCAAAGAACTTACATATGTAAAACTTCAACCAGTGAGACCAAACTACCAACTATTTTGTTTCATATTTAGGGTACGGATTTACTTCACATTCCTAAAAGATTCCTAAGTGGCTCTATTATTTAGAGTGTACATTATATATAATTAAATAGAGTGTACATTATATATAATTAAATATTACTTTCTTTAATTATTTGTTTGCACGTTAATATATGCATTATAACATCTTTTCATAAAAAAAAGATTCGGATGCGTACATTAGAGCATTATAACATCTTTGCAAGGAAGGGAAAATTTCCAAGCATCTCTTGAAAAATTTCCAAGCATCTCTCCCACTATCTAAGTGGATATCTCAATCAAACCGTGTGTAATAGAGAATATGACATTAAGTGTCAATTGTGCCCCTAAAGAGATTATTTCATACAAAGCACTCTTCGAGGAATTTAAAGATGTATTTGCATGGTCATACACCAAAATGTCTATCATATATCCTACCATTATCAAACATCACATTGATACATGGCCAGATACAACAAAAAAAAAGACATATCCATCCCTTGAAGGCACTATCCATCAAGAATCAGATTGAAAAACTATGCAAAGTAGGATTCATTTATCCAATTGCTTACACTAATTGGCTATCTAACTAGTCCCAATGAACAAGAAACAAGGATCCATTCATGTTTGTATTGATTTTTGAGTCTTGAATTTGGATTGTCAAAAATACAACTTCTCCACCCCTTTCGTTGACTAAGTGATCGATTCTTGCAGCTATCATGAGAAAATCTCCTTTATGGAATGGTTCTCATGGTATAACAAAATGCATACCTAGAAAGCGGATCAACGCAAGACTTCCTTTGCCACCCCATGGGTCACATTTTCCTACAAATTAATGCCATTTAGGATTAAAAACATTACTGCCACCTTTCAACACGACATGTCATATTATTTCCATGACTTGGTTCAGATAATCTTAGTTTACTTTGATTACATTAATACATGATACACAAAATGCTCACATAATTAAGACCATATCCATCTCGAGTTCCTTCAATGTAGAAAGTAAAATATTTGCTTGAACCCTATTGAACATTTATTTTTCATACCTACATTTCGAATATTGGGATTCATAGTTTCTAAAAAAGGGATCATAGTTGATCCCTTGAAGGTTCAACCTATCATCAACCTTCCCCCTCTATGAACTTTGCACCAATTGTAGAGTATCCAATGTAAGTCTAACTTCTTGCGCCATTTTATTCTATATTAAAAAACAACCATCCATGGATTCTTATGCTTTCTACACACCAACATTATTTTTGTTTGGAAGAGTAGGTGCAAGAATCCTTCAATGCATTAAAACATGCTCTAACTTGTACTCCATTAATATCTCCCATAGATTTCATGAAGGATCTTATCCTCCACATATCGACATCTAAATACACCATCACTAGAGTACTAGTCTAGGAGGATGTATCACATCAAGAACATACCATTTACTATGTTTGTATGAATGTATATGGTCCCTCACTTTGATACCCTCACGAGGACAAGTTGGTTCTTAGCATCATTTTTTAGTTCAAAAGCAACACCATTGCATTCTGATGACCCAAACAAAAGTAATCATGAATTCGAATCCAATGTTGTATCTACTGAATCAATGCCTTATTCAAGGTTGCATCACCAAATGGATCATTATCCTTCAAGAATACAACCTTGATTTTGTAAGCAAAAAAATCACCAAGGATTTATATTTGGACTAGGTTATCATAGACTTTCCATCTAAGTCTACACTATCTCCTATCATTCACCACCTCCTAGACAAACATTTGTTCACAATTTCAGTTGATGATCCATGGTATGGAGAGATCCTAGTTTACTTACGAACCCATAAGTTTAGAACGCACATTAGCTATGATGATCATCATCACATACATCACCAAAAGCCTCTCTAATTAGTCATTGATTATGTCGTATACATGTGTTGAAACAATTTTGTTGTGATTCCTCACTCATGAAGAGGCTAAGAATGTCCTAAACAACTATCATAGTGGAGCTTGTAGTAGTCATCTATCAAGGACGACTACTTCCCATAAATATATCTATGCAGGTGACCTCTTTACAAGAATTTTTTTAGATTTCATTGAGAAAGCCAAGCATTGTCGCAATTGCCACCTCTTTTCACCTAAGGTAAGAACACCCCCCATGCTACTACATCTGGTGGTCATCATCATCCATTTTTTCAAATGGGACATTGACTATATAAAATGTAATCCTCCCTCAATTGTTGGATACAAGTACATCATTATGGTCGTTGACTAATTCACCAAATGGGTTGAGGCCATACCGACATTCAATTGTACTTGGGAAATAACAATGTGTTTCTTTTTCAGCTATGTCATCACTTGATTCAGTGTCCCTTGCCAACTAGTGTCTGACCATGGTTCTCATTTTGAATACACCATTTGGAAAGGGTTGTCATACTTGTTAAAATTTGAACACATATTCTCGTCCTCCTATTACCCTTAGTGTACTGGAAAGGTGAAGGTCGTCAATAAAATCCTGAAAAGAATGCTACAATGGATGGTGGATACACATACATCTAATTGGAACCATACACTCTTTCCATCCCTTGGGCCTACCATACATCAATGGAAACCATGACGAGATTCATCCCTTTCAACCTTATACATGGAATGAAATCAATCCTACTGATCGAGCATCAAATATCGTGTCTACACCTTGTTTTCAAACTTCTTCCAGAGATGACTTCTCTAGAACAAAACTTGATCACCCTTGAAAAATTTAATGAGGATTGTTGTGTGGCACTCTATAATATTGAAGCTGCAAAGCATCGATCGAAATCCCACTATGACTCTCACATACACCCTCAGACCATTAAGTAGGGCGACCTTGTCCTTGTATACAACCAAGCACATGATAAATTGGGAAAGGGAAAGTTCAAATCCATGTGGCAGGGACCATATGCTATCAAAAATTGTCTTGGTAATGGGGAATACATCATTTCCAATTCCAAAGGCCATATCTTGAAGAACCCTTGCAACAAGTTGTAAATCAAGATATTTTATGCTTAAACCTGATCGAACTCTATGCTTGTTATATTATAGCTTTTTCCATATTTTTTTTAACTTAAAAAAAATCATGGTTTGTTTCCTTGACCTTATTAGATGGATCCTTATCTTGACATCTACATTGGTTATGATGGTGATGCGAGTAGATATTATCCAAACATTAACTCGACTACATGGGTACTTTATTCCTCCTTACACACCCTCACTCATATAAGTGGTGCATGTGCAGGTGAAACCATCAACAACCAAGTGGAATATGATGTTATGGTTGGTCTCTTGTCCATCCCTACACATGATTATTCATCATATTCATTTTTCCCTTAATCCCCATCTACATGTCATATAGTTGAATAACTGTTATCGGGTATGGGATCCTTACATATTTAGAAAGCTCATGCGCACTAACAGTTGGTTAGAGTGTTTTATTTCATTATGTTCATTCGTGTCCCCAAGTGTTTCAATAGTGTAGCGTATCAAATCGCTAATAACATTCTAGAGTTGCACATAAATCACAAATGGTGAGGAAATAAACAATCATCATGCATATCATGCCATTTTGCATTCATATGTAAAAAACCATCACATCATATAAAGAGGCTCAAAAAAGAAAAAAAAGTTTTGCATCTATGTGCATATGTATATATATGAAAATAAGAGTCATATGTCCACAACACAGTCATTGCTCTAGCTAGGAATGCCAACAACTTTGTAAAAATAATACATATATCAGTAAAAAAATCCCCATTCTCTAGCATGGGGGGAAGCTCTCTGAGTTTATCAGCTAGTCATAATACTCTAAGGACTCATCCTCAATATCATCCTCACTGTTACAATGATCATATCAGAGTGCATCACCCTAGTGCATCTATCAGATAGCTTCTACAAATACAAAAATACAGTGCATGATAGGTGACCACTTGCTTGGTGCTTAGAAACATATAATGATTAGATCCTCATCAAGGTTATACCACCTGTCATCCATGACACCATCTATGTCCATGCACAATTCGTCAAGAATCACCTCAACACTCTTGCATCGACATTGTGCACAGGGGGTAGGGTCAATACCCTCAACCCTACTGTGATGCATATGACTAGTCATCAATACCGATATAATGAAAAAACAATCTATTCTAGTGTTCTAAACATAACTATAGCTAACATTCATACATATAGTTTGGTCCCCAAGCCTTGCCAAGAGGGAGGGGTAACTTAGGATCCACTGTGAAGTCCATGCCTATGTAGTTATAGCCCTTGATAATGGTATGCATCTATCACCACTGAGATATAAAATATCGATCGAAGACTCTCCCAATTAGCCCCCCACCCTAGGATATCATCATCTCACCCCAAAGACACATCTTGTGCTCCATGGCCCATATATCTCTCACTTCCATGTGAAAGAACTGAGTGAGAACACTCTTATAGAAGAATTCACAAATGAATGATGGGAACCTTATCTAGGAGGATCATCTCATAGTCAATCGAATTTAAACTCTTCAAAATATAAATTAAATTTTACAGGGTGAAAGAGCTCCTCAAGAGCTTTCCAGCAACACTTGTTTCACGAAAAAAGACCTTCGGATGTAGCAATTATTCAGGTATGAAGTTTCAACATGAATGGTTAAGAAAAAGGTAAAAAGTTGGTTTATTCAAAATTGTGGAGTCTATGAAGTTTCAACATGAATGGTTAAGAAAAATGTAAAAAGTTGGTTTATTCAAAATTGTGGTCTATGAAGTTTCAACATGAATGGTTAAGAAAAATGTAAAAGGTTGGTTTATTCAAAATTGTGGAGTCCATGAAGTTTCAACATGAATGGTTAAGAAAAATGTAAAAGGTTGGTTTATTCAAAATTGTGGAGTCCATGGGATTCGACCCCATGACCTCCAAGAGTGTCGAAAACCTTAACCAATCCTCATAACCAAGTTCCATGCATGTGTTCTTAGTAAGGTATGGAACGCAACTGGTAAAAGGGGAGGGGTCAAGGGCTTAGCCCTCGACCCCATACCCAACACCGAGGCTTGATATATTATAAGAAACGTATCCCATATTTTATGCCAAGCATATCCGCCAACACAACGCCACCGTAAGCCATGCCACATGGATACCATATCAATGCCAACAAACTATATAATATATGCCACCACTCCAATGCTTTCAACCAACACACCAAACGCAACTTTTGTTATGAGATATAGTGCTTAATATTTTTAACTTCAAGGCATATTTTGGGCAAAAATTAGGTGCATGGTCCTCCAAAACAACGCACCAAAAACCACCAAAACCACTATAAAACCAGGGTTTAAGAATGGATTTGAACACAGTTGAGACCATGGTTTTGCACGTATTCCAACACGATATTTACATGTACTCCAAGGAAAATTTGGCCCAATTCCCAAGACAATTTTGCATAGTGCCTAAGGTGGTTTTTGGCATGATTCCCAAGATGTTTTTTCACAGTCTCCGAGGTGGTTTTGGCATAGATCCAGAGGTAGTTTAGAATAGTTCTTGAGGTATGTACAACCACTAATGGGAAAGATTCCCGAGGAAGGAATCCGTACAGTTTCGTACAGTTGCATCTAGAGGGTGTTCTCGATTGGCGTGATAAAGGAGGCTTCAAGCAAAGGTATTTGAGTTTATACTCATTTTTCTCGATTTTTTTAGAGGAACAAAATGGTGCAATCTGTTTCTATGTTTGACTGACAGAACTCAAAGGTGTTCCTAAAACTCATATTTTTTAAGATTTTGAAGACATAATAAGATCGACCTTCCCATTGGAAGTGGCCTGGAAATGTATCCCAAGAGGGGTGAACTCTGTTATCAATTGTTTTCTTCATTTTATGATTTGCATATGTCTTTTATTTGCTTATGTGATTGATTTAAAGCATTAATATTTCATCTTTTAAGCTTGTTTATGTGTAATTAACATATGAAATTTCACATGCAATTTTTAATGGTTAAAATATCTTGAAGGTTTTCAAATCAAGTTTGGTATCATAGCGGCTTAACCATTTCATTGTGAGTTTATGTTAACAAGATCCATGCTAAAGTGAGGTAAAGGTGTACTTGAAGCTTTTAATCTAGAGATTGACTGTGCACATCGAAGAGAGAATATGGAAGATGAAGACTATTGAGGAGAAGATGAGAATACCTTCCATTAGGATTTCTATTAGATGGAATATAGAGTAGAAAAGTTGTTTGTGGATTATCAAGAGAGGTTTGAAAAGAAGAAAACCGAGAAGGAGCAAGAAAAGTATAATAGTTGGGCAAAAAAAGACCATTCTGAACCTTTTTCATTATCTTCTTCTTCTTCTGAAAGATCTAGTGCTTCTTCTTCAACTCCAAAGAAACAACTTGAGAAGTCTAAGTTTGGTTTACCTTATTTAAAAGTTGATATTAAGTTTTAATTGCCTACATATAATGGTGAACTTAACACAAAAAAACTAGATTATTGGATCAAGCAGATTGAGGCGTATTGCAGGATTCATAATCTTGTAGATGATAAAGAAAAGAGCCAGTTGGATACTTTTCATCTTAGAGGAAACACTCTCATTTGGTGGGAAAGTAAGACACATGAAGAACTCCTTAGGAAAGGAAAAATTATCTCTTCCTGGTATGAATTTACTGCTGCGTTAAAAAATGAATTTTATCCTTTAGGCTACATACAACAAGCTATGATGGATTGGAAAAATTTAAGGCAAGGTAAAAGTTAGAATGTACAAGAGTACACTCAAAAATTTAGAAAAATATCTTTGATTTTGAGCATACCTCTTTATACTCAGGAAACTCTTCTCAAGTTTATTGGAGGATTACATAGTTATTTGCGTCATACAATACTTATGTTTAATCCTACTAACCTTGACGAGGTATGTGTGCAAGCTATGCACATTGAATCTAAATGGAAGAGTGTTCATGCTGTTTCTTTAGCTGAATCCATCTAGGAAAAAGAATGCAAAGAAAAAGGGAAAGGTAATCATACAACTACAATGAGGAAATGTGATGGGAGGCCTACATGCTCGTATTGTCAAAAGAAAGGGTACGAAGTGGCAAAGTGTTGGGTACCACATTGAGAACTAAAACCAAAGTGGTTTAAAGATTGGAAATGGAAGAAAAAGGCCATGATTATTGTTGAGGATCTTGGATAAGATTCTGAGAATGAAACAAAGATAACAATCGTGGCTGTGAAAGGTAAAGCTATTGTTGGTAATGATTCTAACATTGGTTCTTCATGTGCTTCTACTTATAATGATCAGGTCATCTTTGAGGATAAAAGGAATGCATTGTTTCATATAAGGGTGATTACAAAACAAAATAAGATGGACACACTTATAGATAGTGGATATGAAGCTAATCTCATTTCAAAAGAAGTTGTTAAGCAGTTGGGATTAACACAAAAATCACACAAGAGACCTTATTCATTAGGTTGGGTGTGCAAAGATAAAATATTACAAGTAACAAAACAATGTGAACTAAAGTTTGCAATTAAATCTAAGTTTGTAGATGAGGTTGAATTTGATATGGTCCCACTAGATATCTGTGGAATTTTGTTGGGTAGTCCGTACTTATATGATTGAAAGACAATATTCTATAGAGAACATAATCAATATCACTTGTTCAAATAAGGAATTGAATACATAGTCCATTCACATACATTTAGAAACGACAAATCATTGGGAACTACACAACAATTAAAAAGGGTTGTTAATGCAAGTCGGAATTTGACACTTATATCTATGCAATGTAAGGAGGAAAATAATCCTAAGCATGAAAAGGAAGATTTCACTATAAAGTGCCTGTTTTGGTTGATAGTGGTCAACACAATGTGGGTACAATCTCTTTCATATGTTCAATGTTGATGTCCAACTTATTACTGATCAGTAGTATATGGTTTGTTCCTACAATATTTAATGAATATTTTGTGGAAAAATGGATTAATGTACTTAACAATGTAAGTGCAACGTTGATTGTTGTTATGCTGAGTTAAATGTATGGGATCCAGGAATAACGGAAAGGTGATACAGGAAAAGTGAGATGAACATGTCCTCACTTGAATTCAGAATGATTCAGGATTTTGGTGGTCCAAAAGATTTACAGGGGGAAGGTTTGATCCAAGAGGATCATCTCATGGTCGATTGAATTTAAAGTATTCAAAATGTAAATTAAAGCTTATAGGGTGAAAGATCTCATCAAGATATTTTTGACAGCACTTGTTTCATGAAAAAAGGCCTCTAGATGCAAAAGTTATTCAACTTTGAAGTTTCAACATGAATGGTTAAAAAAAGGTATAAAGGTTGGTTTATTAAAAAATTTTGGATTCCATGGGATTCGATCCCATGATGTCCAAGAGTGCCCAAATCCTTCACAAGTCCACCTAACCCACTCCCATGCATGTGTTCCTTATAACGTATAGAACACAACTAGCATATAAGTTTGAGCAATGTTTTATTTGGAACATGTTGTGAGAATTGCTTCTCCAGTAGATCTAGGAGCTAGAACAATATTCACCATCAAAGTGTTTGACAAAATATGCAAGAGAATAACAAAGAGATTGCAAATAGTTGGAATAACACATGTGAATAGTGCCAATATCTAACCATTATATTATAGCACACCTTGTAGGTGTGTATGATACATATTTATAGTACATTGGAGAAGATCCATGAGCCCTCAGAGGCCATGTGAATGCATACAACTATTAGAATATGATTTGACCCCTAAACCCCCTTAGGTTGACCAATAGGTTCCCAAACCTAACCAAACAATCACAAAATTATGTGTGTTGAACATGTGTGAATAGGTAAGAAGCATGCCTGGATCATAAATGAAGGAAGGAAAGCATGGGAGAGGACATGGGTGAGTGGAGGAATCCCTAGGATGAAAATAAATGCCAAGGAGACCACAAAAAGCCACATTCACACACACTAGTTCCCCTAGTCAAAGCTAGAAGTGGTTTACAATTAATGCACAATATGAAATGTCAAGATGTTCAAACTAGAGCGCCTCAACTATCATTTAATGAGCCATAACCACTTATTTCACTAGTATTGATCAGTATAACCTAAGTTAGACCATAGAACATAAGAACAAGGAAAATGATTATGTCTCCTAGGTAGATCATTACGGTACTAAGGCAGATTATTGCTCCAACCCATGTTTTCCTTGTAAGGTATAGAACACAAATGATATATAAGTTTGAGAAATGTTTTATTTGGAAAAGGGGAGTGGTCAAGGGCTTAGCCCTCGACCCTAATGGAAACACCAAGTCTTGATATATTATAACCAACGTATCCCATAGTTTATTCCAACCATATTAGCTATCACAATTACATCGTAAGACATGCCACATGGATACCATATCAATGTCAACAAACTATATAATATATGCCACCACATGCCACGTATCCCATAGTTTATTCCAACCATATTAGCTATCACAATTACATCGTAAGACATGCCACACGGATACCATATCAATGCCAACAAACTATATAATATATGCCACCACATGCCATATAAATCAACAAAACCTTTATATGGGGAGAGGTTCGCAGGTTCAACCATATTCACTATCACAATTACATTGTAAGACATGCCACATGGATACCATATTAATACCAACAAACTATATAATATATGCCACCACATGCCATATATAATCAACAAAACCTTTATATGGGAGAGGTTCGCAGGTTTGAACGCGTGACCTCCTCCACCCTTGCCAGTGCTTTCAACCAACACACCAAGAACACCTTTCTTCATGATATACGACGCTTAAAATTTTTAACTTCAAGGAATATTTTGGGCAAAAATTGGATGCGTGGCCCTCCAAAACAGTGCACCAAAAACCACAATAAAAAACTATAAAACCAAGGTTTGTGCATGAATTTGAACATAGTGGAGACCACAATTTTGCATGCATTACAACACGGTATTTCCACGCAGTATAAGGTAGTTTTGGCATGATTCCCAATACAATTTTGCATCGTTCCCAAGGTGGTTTTGGCATGATTCCCAAGGCAGTTTTGAAAAGTCCTGGAGGTGGTTTCTGCACAGATCCTGAGGCAGTTTTTCACAGTTCCCAAGGTCTGTACATCCATTAATGGGCACGATTCCTGAGACAGGAATACGTATAGTTTTGTATAGTTGCAGGCATAGAGTGTTCTCGATTTGCATGCCAAAGGAGTCTTGAGGCAAAGTTATTCGATTTTATACTTGTTTTTCTCGATTTTTTGAGAGGAATGTAGTGGTCCGGTTTGTTTTGAGTTTGACTGACAAAATTCAGAGGTGTTCCTGGAAGTCATATTTTGTAAGCTTTTGAAGACTTAATAGGATCGAAATTTCCATTCGAAGTGGCCCGAAGATGCAGCCTAGGAGGGGTGAACCTCGTTATTAGTTGTTGTCTTCATTTTATGGTTTGCATATCTCTTTTATTTGGTTATGCGATTGATTTAAAGAATTAATATTTCATGTTTTAATCTTGTTTATCAGTAATTAACATATGGAATTTTACATGCAATTTTTAATGGTTAAAAGATCCTGAAGGTTTTTAGATCAGAACCCAAAGTCACCTCCTAGGTGACTCACCTAGTTCAGGTTTTTCCAAACTGTATTTAAACCATTTTGTCCCACCCAAAGTAGGTCCCAGGAAACACCCTCTCCACCAACATCATTTTCTCACTAGGGACCTTGTGTGGACCACTAGACCCAAAAGTCCATACCACCACTGTCGTGATCGCCCATGTCTCTAAGATCTCAATATCATAGACAATGAAGTAGTACTTATGTACAACTACACTCCCAATGTGGTGATGCTCCAATATGTCTTAAATCCTCATCTCTCATGGATTAGTGGGTTGTGTGTCCCTAATTGCTCCTAGGATAGGTAGTTCAAATTATCTTGAAGTACACATAATGAAGGGTGATCTCCAATGACTAACCTTGAACGATAAACATCTCAACATCCTAGTATCATAACTTAACTATCTTGTTGAGAAGTAGTTTTTCCCTACACATCAAGGGGTTCTCCATGAACTTGATAGCATGTGTCTCACTAGGCTATCCCTTATATCTTGGTCCCATCGAATGTCATGATGGATGTATTCCATATCATTCTCTCGCCAGTTTACCCTTGGTACATTATAGGCCATAGAAAGCACCTAAGTCATTTTAGGACCAATGTTTTTCCAAAAATAAATGGGTCAAACCTATTTGAGTGATTTAAGCAACTTAGGTCATACTTGTTTGGAAGAACAAAGTGACCTAGGTTGCACTTATTCGTCAAACAAGTGTGACCTGATTTGCACCTATTCCTTAGATATGAACGACCCAGTTTGCACCTATCACCTCTATAAGTGTGATCTGGGTCACTCCTTTCCCCACAAAAGGTATGACCTGGTCTAGAAACCCTCACAGGATTTGCTAATGTGCACCAAATTCCCAAAATAGAAAAAAAAATGGACAAAAATGAGGAGAAAAGTGAGACCACTAACCTGAAAGTCGCAAAAACAAAATACATCGTTTGATTGGAAGAAGTTAGCAAATGAATGAATAAGTACCTCAACACAACTCCAACAGTCAGTAATGCAATTAAAAAATGTAATGGTGGGCCCCATCCTTTTTCAGGAGAAATTGCCCCAATTTTCCTCTGAGTGTTCTATAGTCATATGATGTCCATTTTTTATCTCATTCATGTCATAAGAATTCGAATTTTGTGCTTTTTCAAATTATGGAAGCCATTTTTCATGATCACCAACCTTTTTTTGGGTCATTTTAAACCCACCTCAGTTTGTGTTTCCTCATGTAATTCATTCCTTTTTTTTTTTATAGAAGTGGTGCACTATATTTGAATTTAAAAGTCACTTTTACACCCATGTATCATTTACATGTGTACAAGCTTTTACATGATATGTACTAGTTTCAGTCATGTGACGTACCCCTAAAGGTATAATACTTCAAATGGGAATATAAGTAATCACCCCTATAGAATATCATAGCCATTAACCTATTTCATTCCCTTTTTACACATATAGGACCCCCCACTCTGTTCGAGTAAGTGTCCAAGCCCAACAACCATTAATGAATTTTCGTTTACTCGACACCCATTCCCCCCTGTCATTGCAATTTCCATAGTTCTGGGAGTCTTTGTATTTTTTGATTTACATCAAGCCGCATATTATGTTGTGATACACACCTATTAGCCTACCCTATGGATTCCCAATTTTATGTCCACTAAAGATATTCAGATGATCTACATTTCACATTCACAAGGCCTTCACTCCATACATACTACAAAAATGATGTTATTGTGCCACCATTGATCACTCTGCAAGGATTACCACTTGTTGGGCAGATTAATTGTCTAATTAAATAAACTGCTGAAATTCCCAAACCATAAATTGTCAACCCGAGGAAGTATTTTATTTCAAAGCTATCATGCAATATCTATGTAAGCACAATTTCTACCTGACACTATTGATATATTGGTATGAAATCAAAACTCTTTGTAAACTAGATCACACCTTCTTGAAAGTAAATCAAACCTCAAACCTATTCATAAAATCACACTGTAAATCTAAAAACAAAATCAACTCTTACGAAGCAAGATCTAACTACATAAATCTGAAATAAATGCTATGTTGGCCAACGATCTATCAAAACGAATTAAGAGAAAAACAACTATGATAAATCTAATTAATAAAATCATGAACTAAATAATAAAAAAATCTAAACAATAACACACTTACAATCAACACTACCAACATTTGGTTAGGGAAGAGGGCCCTTCCTCCCCTGAGAAGATCTGGATCTCCACAATGAAGGTCTACAACTCAAGAATTAAGAAACTGCCAAGATGTATTATCAGAATGAAAGTATTGCAATGGAGTCTGGATCAAATTCTACAGCATAACATTACTTCCTCTCTGCTCCTCCCAACCCCCAATACATCAAAATGATTACATATTATACGTAAAATTCTCTCAAGAGAATGAGAAACCGAATCCCCAACTTGTGATCTATTTCAACAAATTTGCTAATTTGAGAACTGGTCATAACTGCAAATATGGAAAATACCATCTCGAAGAACCACATGTATCTCTCAAATTTTAGTTCTATTTGGAGATTTCCACACGTATCAAGTGATTGAGGTCCTTACACACAAAACCCATGTCCTAGATTTTCGATATTCTTCTCCATATGCCCGCAAATCGCGACACAAATCAATGTGTTCTTATCTCGCATGTGTTTTTTGTTAAGGCCATTTGATCATGAGCTGGAGGCTTCCATGTTGTACTTGAGCACGAATTGAAATAAGAAATCCACAAAATCAATCCTAGGAATGAAACCATGTTGTGAATATCCATGTGGACGTGTGCTAGCATGATAACTTTGGAGGCTTGAACCATAAGTGTTGCTGCTGTTAATATGAAAAATCACTCCACAAACCATCATTAGTAAAATTATGAACAATAGTCTTCAATTCATAAAAAATAAAGGAAAATAATCATTACTAACCACTAAAGCCTCAATGAGAATAATATGGTATTTTCTAGGAAGTTACAGTAAATGGATGGAAAATTGAGTGATAAATGGATAATAACATGAAGAAGATGGATGGAATAGATGTCGATAAGTGATGAAAATAGGGTCAAATACGTGACCCAAAATATCCCCCAAGCTAAACTTGTTGCATGTCCTCATGCAACCCAATACCTGTGAAGCATCCAAATTAGAAAGACTCATGCAATTGTTGTTTTCATTTTACCATGCATAGTCACCGAAACCACTCTACTTTCCTACTGATGATGCTAATGGAATATGATGCTTCTTTCCAAATAAGACTTGAGAACTTCTTCAAATAGTGGTTGCTGCATTTCTCCTTCAAAAGTATCTCTCAAGTGACTTCTAGCAATTCTAGTGGAGTTTCAACAATTAGTGAAAAATTTAGCAAAAACTTTAGTGGTGTTTCAACCATTTAGCAGAGAATTTAGAGAAAAATTTGGCGGAGTTGCAGCCATTTAGGGAAGATTTTAGCGGGAAATTTAGAAGAGTTGCAGCCATTTAGTGGAGATTTTAGCAGATATTTTAGCGGTGTTGCAGCAAGAAAATGCTAAATTTAGCGAAGTTTCAACAAATAGAAGAGAAAACTTCTGAAGTCATTTTCTCCCAAATGACGAACTGGGTTTGACTGAAATTTTGCAGAAAAGTTTTTAATAGTCCAATGCATCTACACACCAAAAATCATGACAGTTCAGCTCAATAATCCTAAGATATAAGCAAATAAACCATGTATTAACAAATAAGCCATGACAAGTGTTTCATCAAACTTCCTGAACCAATATATTAGAAATAACAAACTGGGTTTGGATGAAATTTTCCAGGCACGTTTTCACTAGTCCAATGCATCTCCACACCAAAAATCAGAGATACCCACATCACGTATTTCGAAAAAAATGAAAATTGGATGTAGCTGATGATGGTCATTTTCTCGAAAACCATGCAACATTTTTTTTCTAAAACTTGGTGATTATGTTCTTCTTACCATAATGCTTCTTCTCCCCAAAACTCAAATTCATCTTATGCACGGATCTCAAGATATAGGCAAAATGGTTGTAGGTGACTATGTTTGATTTATCAGAAATTACGAACTGGGTTTTGCTGCAACTTTGAGGTAATGTTCATATTACCTTGGTGTGAGTTTCATGAAGACCCAGATCACCATTTGGGAAATATGCCCACTTCAATTTATGCCATGTTTTTAAAAAATGTGCATGAATAAAACATGAACTAGTCATCATGATTGTTAATGTCCTGAGTGCCCACTGATCATAGATTCTACATTAAGTGTTGATCTTGAAGGTCACTAATTGATTATCTTGGTTTAAACAGAGCATGCAATCCTTTAATGAGACAAATTAACTCCATACAAAAGCTTAGCCATACTGTTAGCAAGAGAAATTATGGCAAAAAGAGAAACATACTATTGACATCCCAAATTCACAATTCGTTTGTATAATAGTTCCTTCAACCTAACATGATATGTTATTTAATTTGTTCCTTCTTGGTGTATCAACTATGAATGCTTCAAAGTATCCTCAAGATAGTTCGAACATGTGAATTTTATCTTTGAATATGTCCTCATGATTTAGAGAGCTTTTGGGAAAACAACAAATTTTGTCATCCTTATAAGAAATTCATCCTGTAGTTATAGATCATAGAATTTGTTTGGCAAAATTTAAAGGCCCAATTCAACTCTTGACTGTCTGAACAAAATACCAAGAGGTCTATGAAGAGAAATGCATCGACAACAAGAAAATATGAACCAATGTCTATGATTTATACTAATGTGCATCTAGGTTGTTCGATAAGAAAATCTCAACGATTCGGCCATCATCAATGAAAACTAAGGAGAGATTTTGTCTGTCCACTATGATTTTGTTGCTTGAGAATTCCAATAACTGCAGGTCATAAAATACAATCATCTCCATAATAGTGGCACTGATTGACAAATAAAACAAGCCACTACAGGAAATTAGCTCATAATATTTGCAAATAAATAGTTTAAGATATGCAACCCATTGCTTAATGCAACCAACAAATTGATTGCACACAAGTTCCAGTAATTAGATCCTTTAATACATCCAATTTAAGAAACCCATGAGGTATGACAAACCTTATTGCAACCATAACTGTAGAAATAATAGATCAATTCTATGAGCAATGATGCTAAGAAGAAGCACAAGAAATAGATCTTGCTACTAAGAATTCTCACAAGCATACATAGGAAAAATAGAGAGAAGAAAAGAGACTGAATCACATGAATGAAGAGATGAATATTGGTGTGTATCCTTCCATTGAATAATGATGAATAATAGTGTACATAAATAGTACATCCCTCATAGGAAAATCTAATTATATGGAAACAACTCATAAAGCTCAAAAAGGCTGACTTACCAAAATATAGCAAACCCCCATAGGTGGCTAAAGCACTTCCAAAATCTATCAAGTACCTCATGAGTTGGAAAAAACAAGAGTGAGTTGTCAAGAAGATGGAAAAAACATGCTAATCCTAGAAAATGGAGAAAAACTAATGGAGGATGGGTTGGAAACAAAAGCTCCTAGTTTCCTAGTTGACTAGCTTTTATCTTATCCATAGAAAAGCAGGAAAAGTAGAATAAAGCAGAATCTGCTGTAAAGTCCTGTATACTAATTTTGGATGGTCAAAAGGTGGTCAAGGTCAACCCAAAATTGGAAATAAATCATTCCTAGAATATAGATGGCATGTATTGACTTTAAGGTGCAAGTGGATGCCAACTAATTAAACTAGTGGGTGAATAATTAATCAAATAATGATTAATTATTTTATCCTAAGTTGTGAGTGGGTTTAATATATTCCAACACCCCCCTATAAGTCTGACTTTGTGATGGTATGACAAAAAATATAGATGCATATAGATGCATATAGGGCCCAACAAAAAGGCTATGGTCACCCTTTAACAATTATTATGTCCAGAAAAGTAAGGAAAATGAAAAACCACATGGGGAAAATCCTCCCTCAAGAAATGACAAGGCACAAATTTTTTGAAATAATACGTCTTCAACATATCCTTATCTTCACTTGAATGAGATGAGTGAACTGCTTCTGGATGGAAGACTTGTTGAATAAATCATGAACTCCATGATCATGCGCTGGAGTGTAGAACCTGCAAGAAGGAAGAGGAGAGACTCCTTGTAGCTCATCATTTGATGAAGTAGGAGCATTATCTGAATGCTTCTTTCTACTGTCAAACTCTGATCTGCAAACATAATTTGAAATAGAAAAGAGATCTGTGAATACTCCTTCCCAAAGAATACAAAAGTTAAGACAATTTAATTCACACCCAATTCCTTGAATAGCTGCAAAATTGTGATGTGAATCACATGTCAATATTCCAATCTATTGTAGCACCTATATAGATCTGATATGAGGTTGATTAAACTCTGATATATCAGAAACATTAGCATATGGAATAGAAAAGACAAAGGCTTCAGTGGCTCCATGAGGATATAGGGCTAGACTAGGAAAATTATGAACAGCTGGGGAAAACTAATAGGTGTAAAAATATGAATGATGGATATAGGGCTAGACTAGCACCTTCCCAAAGAATACAAAAGTTAAGACAATTTATTTCACACCCAATTCCTTGAATAGTTGCAAAATTGTGATGTGAATCACATGTCAATATTCCAATTTGCTGTAGCACCTGTATAGATCTGATATGAGGTTGATAAAACTCTGATATATTAGAAACATTAGAATATGGAATAGCAAAGACAAAGGCTTCAGTGGCTCCATGAGGATATAGGGCTAGACTAGGAAAATTATGAACAGCTGGGGAAAACTAGTAGGTGTAAAAATATGAATGATGGATGGGCTTAAGATCTGAACCATAAGTGTTTAGAATAGATCCAAACATGTTTAATATCAGTCCAAATATGACTAAGGACATGGATAACCAGCCATTGAAAGATAGGAAAGACTTCAAACCATGTAAGATAAATATCACTGCATAAGAGACCAATGAGGAATCAACTAGTGAACTTGGGATTTGTATAGTATTAGGATTATTCAGAGGTATGGTAGATGGTATGGATGGTGGTATGATATGTGTCATGACATGCATATCATCCTGCAAACAATCTTCTAAATCAAATATACAAGCTTGTGAGGAAGAGTTACTTAAAGACAAGTCAATATCTAGTGAAAAATCACAATTTTTGGGAGATGAATCTAGTAGACTAGGAGAAGGATCATCAAATAAAGGATCTAATATTTTAGATTCCAATATATCATATATTAAATCTATATCAAAGACATGAGAAAAGGAGAGAAATCTGGCACTCAAAGCATAAGTTATATCACCTTGGAACTGCACAGTATGACATTGTTATGAGGAATCAACCATTAGAGGAAATTTGGGGTCTAAAATGGGCCGTATAAGAAAATGTGCCAAAATAAGTTTTTGTGAGTTGGAATTCAAGAACCAATAGAATTTCAATAAAATAAGTCAACCATAATGGTTGAATTGACATATTTGTCATTAAAAAAAACTACTTATTTTGTTCGTATTTTTGACATATCTCATTGTGTTTTTACTCAAATTTCGATCAGGAGAGCTCGTTGGATGCGGAATTTGATTCGGCATCCAACGAGCTTTCCTGATCGAAATTTGAGTAAAAACAAAGGGAGATATGTCGAAAATACAAACACAAAAAGTAGTTTTTTTCTTTCTTCCTTCAAAATTAATCAATATTATTTTATTATTTTAACTATTATTTTATTATTTTAACTATTATTTTATTATTTTCCTTAGGGGGCCCATTTTAGACCCCAAAATTGCTCTAATGAAGCTTCTCTAGTTCATCTGGAACTTCGATCTTGTGATTCTCAAGAAGATGAGACATGATGTCCATATTCTTATTGAAACACTTCTTCTCTGAATGGAAACCCTTGCTGCAATAAGAACACTTGGATGTGCTCCCTTTCTTCTTAACTTTCTTCATTAAATCTTCATAAGAATCTTCATCTTCAATTTCTAACTTTGGCTTCTTCACAATTTGCTTCTCTTTTGATTTGAATTTCTTTCTCCCTTGAACCAAGAGAGCATGATCCTTACCATTTGAAGAATTAAGGACACCCATATGGATCAATTTATCTTGCTCCTTTGTTAGTAAATCAAGAAAATAATTTAAAGAAGGCATTTTCCACTTAGGAACATCAAGCCTAGTAGCATGAAAAGTAGACACAAAAACTGAGTAATCAGGACCGAATTTTGAAAGAATGGAAAGGATTAATTGATCATCTGCTTTCTCGATCCCACATTGCTTGAGCATCAGAACAAGTGACTTGAACTTGGTGAAGAAACCCTCAAGAGATTCAAAATTGCTTGGACTCAGTGAGAATAACTCAATCTCCAATTGATGCACTCTTAGCTCATCTTGAACTCCAAAGAGAGACTCCAATTGAGTCCATACATGGTTTGGAGTGGTCAAACCATCTATATGAAAGAGTAGATAAGGATAAATAGATAGTAAAAGCAATCCATAGGCTTCATCCAACCTATTATGCCACTTAGCTTTCTCAATCACAGCATTGGGCTCATTCTCCAAAGCTAGTGTAACTCTGTATAATCCTCTACTGCGCAATAGAATGGATATTTTGGATTTCCATTCGTGGTAGTTGAAGGAAGTAAGAATTATAGCTGATGAATAATCCATATTTCTGAATTGATGTGCTCAAGAATAAATTCTCTGCAACCTGCAAAACAAACTAGGAGAAAATCTTGTAAGCTAGACAAGCTCTTCTTTAGAGAGGGATAGGAGACTGGATGTGCTCCTCAACTCTATAGAACTTGATCAACCTTTTTGCTTTGATACCATGTAGAAATAATAGATTAATGCTATGAGCAATGATGCTAAGAAGAAGCATAGGAAATAGATCTTTCTACTAAGAATTCTCACAAGCATACACGAGAAAAATTGAGAGAAGAAAAGAGATGAATATTTGTGTGTATCCTTCAATTGAATAATGATGAATAATAGTA
>LPNX010252096.1:898187-983849 GCA_001517045.1 Pseudotsuga menziesii | reverse complement strand
ATAGGAAAATTGAATTGTATGGAAACAACTCATAAAGCTCAAAAAGGCTGACTTACCAAAATATAGCAAACCCCCATAGGTGGCTAAAGCACTTCCCAAATGTATCAAGTACCTCACGAGTTGGAAAAAGCATGAGTGAGTTGTCAAGGAGATGGAAAAAACATGCTAATCCTAGAAAATGGAGAAAAACTAATGGAGGATGGGTTGGAAACAAAATCTCCCAGTTTCCTAGTTGGCTAGCTTTTATCTTATCCATAGAAAAGCAGGAAAAGTAGAATAAAGTAGAATCTGTTGTAAAGTCCTGTATACTAATTCTGGATGGTCAAAAGGTAGTCAAGCTCAACCCAGAATTGGAAATAAATCATTCCTAGGATATAGATGGCATGTATTGACTTTAAGGTGCAAGTGGATGCCAACTAATTAAGCTAGTGGGTGAACAATTAATCAAATAGTGATTAATTATTTTATCCTAAGTTGTGAGTGGGTTTAATATATTCCAACAACAACAAATTTTCAACTTTTCTCACTATTGCATGAAGGCAACAAAAACATAATGTTCCAAATTGCTTTGAATACCCATTGATCAAGTTGCAAATCAGATCTTGGAAATATAGGATTGTCATAGAAATTTGGCACAATTTTGAGTTTACCAATAATTTGCATTTTCAGCCAGTGATCTGCCTCACTTGGATTTTCCTGTAGTAGATATTGACCCTTGTAAAATTAAGAATAGTCTTACCTATAGGCTGCAACATTCAATTTGATTTCACTTCCATTCAAGGTAAATGATCCAACCCATGTGTCTCTGCCAAAATCTTCATGTTGCTCTGAATTTTGAACATATACTGAAATATTGTTTTACCTGCGGGTTTGAAAGTAACAATTGCAATTTTCTATTTCAATGCTAGAGCACTCATGCACTTGTGGACTGTGCCTTATCTTCAGTTAATTGCTTGTAGACATATGCACTTTTGCAACACACAAGATATAATCATTAACGTCATCAACTAAATTGTAATATGCCTCGGTATAGGGATGAAATTAATATTGCGTGTATCATATTAATGCATTGAATGTTCAGTAATGAAAATATCATAGAGTGCACAATAATCCTTACCCCCAAACCGAATTCAAATCATATCCTCATGCATCATTTCTTGATAATAGAGTTGGAGCATAATGTATGATTCAATTTGCAGCCATAGAAGCTTTGTAATTCCCACAAGCATAAAAATCCCCAAATCTGGAAAGAACAACCTTCAAGTAATAATATGACCATAAAATTATGAAGCAAAATACCATGTTCTGGTGTATGTTTGAGTGAAAAGGAAACCATGAGGTCCATGATGATCGATCTGTGGGGGCTTAGATTAATCTCATCTTAATATTTGTTTACAATAGCTTCTTCTGTTGTAGGTTCTTGTGGCCAGCTTGTAATTTATTTCAATTTCCTTAGCATGTGTATCAACTGATTTATTTCTTCTCATTATTGGTTTTTATGTGGCAACAAAGAATCTTTTATCACTGCTGGTTCTTGTGTGGAAGCAACAAGGCATATTCTTATGCTTTGATGTAGGAGATGTAAGGAAGGACTTGATTTGGATGTGAGTGAATAATGAAGTGTTAGAATTGAGTGGGCAAGGATGGAAATGGATGGACATAAAGTGCTATATAGAAAATGGAAATGGATAATGCTTAGTGGTTCTTCATGACATATTCCTAAATATTTAATAAATAAAAAACTCATTCTATTTTACCTCAATTGTTACCTCCGTGGAAGCCTTGGTTAACTGCTGCTGAGAGATGTAGCTGGAAGCTGAAACTTATGAAGGTTGAATCTGATCCATGATGAGGAACTATGTAAGCTGATTGAAAACAAATGCTGCCAATTGAATGAAAATAATACTGCTGAACTGCTGGAACAATAAAAATATAGTCTTCATCCAATATCTGTGCTTATGTACCAGTTAATCCATGTGAATGAATGTTCTTGAAGTCGAACATGGAGAAACTTCGTTGGATTAGAAATCAGTAATAAAAATTGTTAACCAATGTGAGACAAATCACCAGTGATGACAATGATCTATCAAGGTACAATAGTACAACATGTCAGGTACAAATGGATGTGTTGAGGTTGAGTCACCTACAGGATCTGAAAAACAAGAGACATTGATGTATTCCCTTGATCATCAACGAGGAAATTTACCGTTGATGCATATAAAATTCCAAGGTACTATACATAACTCAAGTCTTGTTGCAAAGATAGTGTGTTGAGGTCGATAGGTCAATACCATTGGAAAGTGGACCTTAATGAATTCCACATCATCCAATATGAGTACCAAAAAAATGATTGTGAAGAACTAGAGATGAAAACTTTTCTCCAACAAGTAGGCTTTATTGGTAAAATGAAAAGGATAGGAGGTAGCTCAACATGTAAGAGAGTTGAGCGACATTATTCATGGGTTAGGTGAGAGTGGAGTAGATAGTATTAGAGTGATGAAATTGAGCATAAGTTCATAGAAGTGATGGAATCGTTGAGGCAAGAACGAAATGTATGGGCATAACATGGTGTTGGTGAATAAGCATGATGAATGAAAGGTCTTTTGGGAGGCTTCTTTAGTAGCAATTCATGTGGCAATGGAACTTGAATTATGGAACATTTCTCTTCATATGGCATACAAATTCATCAATTTTTGTTCTCAATCCATTTGTAATTTTGAGAAAAAGTCTTCAAAACTCACTCATCCACATATTAACCTTCTATCTTCCAAGGACCTGCAAAAACCTAGCACTTGGCTGTAGAAAACATGAGATCATGGAAGAAGAGAGGTGATTGATTTTTATTCATCCAATAATTATGAAAAAAAAAAAACAAGAAATTACCTATAAATCAAATTCAAGGAAAAATGAACGAAGCAAATTCAATTTATACTTGTGGGAGAGCAATGACCAATTAGAATCACTAGTAGTGTTTCGATCATAAATTATTTGTTCCTCATTCGATTTGAGTGATTCAAAATCCAAATGAAAGTAAATTTATAGGTATATTCCCAGTAGAAACAGGTTTTAAAAATTCTATGTGATGATATTCCTAATTTTCTCAGTAACAGCCTGCATGACAAGGTGTTTTTCGAATTCTGGACTAGACCAGCATTCACGGTTTTAGGAATAACTTTTTCCTTTTATAACGGATTGATGTGATTCCAAATGGTGATGAACTTATATTCATGTAGGTATCCCCAATAGAAATTGTTTTTGAATCCAATGAGAATACATTGGTCAAATAGGCCAATGAATAGTCTAGGAAACAAAGTTTTACAAATGCTGATTTGTGATAGGCAGTCGATATTTTGGTCATAAAATTTGTGTATGATATCGAAATTGAGTGATTCAAATTGTGTTATAAACTAAATTCATAGGGGAATACATCTATGAAACAGTTTTTAAATATATATCCAATAAGGCATCCAAAAATTTACTGTCCTAGCTCTGTTCCTAAGCTTCCTTCTTGACACCCCGTTAGTATTTTGACCATAAAATTTTCATTTGATGCCCAATATAAAAAATTAAAATTGGTTTGGAAACTATATTCAAAGGGATACTTGGGATGTAAACAGGTTTTAAAAATAAGTCCATTTGATCTCCCAAAAACGGGTTGTCTCAACTATGTTTTAGTAAAAATTTCAAGCCAAAATGCCACACAAATCCAATAAATGAAATTTGGCTCCCAAAAAGTGACCGGAATAGGTTTCAATGTTTTTAATGATATAAATTTTAATAGAACACACAAGCATGCCAAATTTTCAAGCATTGAGTACCTAGATTGACTTACACAGTGTGTTGCAACAACAACTGCAACTCTTAAAAATGATATAATGTTTGAAATAAAGCCTGTGTATTTTTATGGATGTGTTATATAGAAATGAAAAATAAATACATACCATGATGATCGTATAAGTTTCAAGCATGGATTTTTCCATAATAGTTTGACTCCATTTCCCATGGAGTCTTCATCCACCAATGCTTCCTTCCTCTTACCAACTTCCTGAAAAAGAGAGATTAGTAATATGGGTGGCTCTTACTGCACCATGTGTCCAAGAGTTCTTATTCAAAACAAAATGATACTATCTATGCATCCTATACCTAAGTGAAAAATTGAATGGCATTTTACCAATGATTTTCATTTTTAGCCATAAATTTACCTCACTCATATCTTCAA
The DNA here is from genome assembly GCA_001517045.1 of Pseudotsuga menziesii. Classification (NCBI taxonomy): domain Eukaryota; kingdom Viridiplantae; phylum Streptophyta; class Pinopsida; order Pinales; family Pinaceae; genus Pseudotsuga; species Pseudotsuga menziesii. The sequence continues at coordinate 979,630 of LPNX010252096.1, read as the reverse complement.
GCAAAATTCATGTCTAGCGGTTTCACAACTAGACTTATTGTTTTCTTATTTATTTACAATGTCCTACACTACCTGGAAATAACAAATTCTTCTCAAGTTTAGGAGAACTTCCAATGGATCCAATTTTGAAGAAATGACTAAAGTATGCTCATACTCCCAACGTAAAAATATAACTTTATGAATGCTAGGATATGAGAGATCAACTTCCCTTGAAATTATGGTGCCAATAATTGTTGAAGTATGGAATGATGTTGTAGACCAATGACAGATTGAAACCAAGCTTCAATATAGTCTTTGTTCCGTTGATTTCTCATGGTTGTTACACCATGAAGCTCCTTATTAAACTGATCTTCCTGAATGCATAAGAGATTCAGATCTAATGATGTGAATGATGCTTCAATCTTTGGTTCAAATGTCCGTTCGTCATCAAATTTGTTGATATTGTTAACTTTTTTGATGATGATAAGAAACTTCACTTCCAAGTCTTGGATTTAAAACATGTTCAAGCCTCGTATGTATTTGTTGCATTAGTGCACAGTCTTTTTGTAGTAGTGTATGTGAGGTAGAACAGGAGGGAAATGTAGGAAAATTTTGCAGTTCAACACTGTAAGCATACTTTACTACTTTATTATGGTTAGGGTGGAGGGTGTATTGGACAGGAAATTGTATTGGATACCAAGGAGTTTGATGAGAAGATATATGTGCTTGATGTAGAGGATTGATTTGTGAGGTTGATAATGAAGGACCAATTTGTGTTGCAGCATGAGGGAGAGTGGCCATGTGATCATAAGATAGGCCATTCCAACTTTGTGGATAAGGTAGGTAAGAGTTAAATTGACGCTGCAACAATTTCCATGGTGGAAGAGTATTCAATGATTGAGTATGAGAGTAAGGAAAATGAGGGATAGAGTTTTGAACCATACATGTAGGCCACTGTTGCCATGGGTGTTGCAGTGAGTTCGTTGCAAGTACTATATCTCTTTGATATATTGCTTTCATCCTTGGTAAAGAGGGGCAACAATCTGTGGAATGCTTCAGGTCACATATGCCACAAATTGTGAGACTATCCAAAGGAAAATGCATTACAAGATGTTTCTTCTAGCACCGAGGGAAAACTGTTTCTTCAAATTCCTCATTTATTTCCTTAACTTGCAAAACACCCAATTGTAAATTTAGTGAACCATTGATATTAGCATTAAAATTTTCAAATAAATTACCGATTTCAGCTCCTAAGCTCCTGGTTTTGCAACAGATTTCAAAATAGAGAGGGAAGTTCTTTAGAATTCTTACCAGTCTTGAAGTTTCCTCTTGAATACCTTCTACATAACTCACGAATATAATCATATGCTAACTGAAATACACTACCCGTTCCCATCAGATTTAATATTTCTAAATATTTAGCTTAGATTCGCTTGAGTAGGAGTACGGTTTTCAAGGTCTCTTTCCCTAGCTCCCTTTGTTTGGATCTTTGAAGGTTGTATTGAAAGCGTTCCATGTAATCCTCCAAACTCTCTTCTTCCGCTTGTGTCATTTTGAAGATATCTTCATTGACCCTGCAATAATCTTGGTATCTTTTAAAGAATACATGTTTCATGTCTTCCCAAGTTTGTATACAATTCCCACCAAGGCTCATGAACCATCGGAGAGATGTTCCGTTTAGAGTAAGGGGAAACACATTCAAATTTTGATGATCAGAACAATAACCATATCCTCTACAAAGCACTTTGAATTGAAATAGAAATACATTAGGGTCTTCATTTTCCAAACCGTGAAAATTTGGTAGAACATGTGGGGGAATTCTTTTCGTTGGTGCCACTCCTCTTGAAAATTTGATGAGAAATTCGAAGGTAACAACTTCTGCATCTTTCTTACCTGTCATCTCTTCATTATATTCTTCAGGTGCTATCTTGAGGCTCATTCTTCAAATGTTCCTGTCAACTTGTTATTATAATGGGTGGTTCTTACAACACCACTAAGGGGATGATAATATTTATGCTCAAAAGTTGAAAATGAAATAAAATTGAATGCAAAGAAGGAAGAAAAAATACACTCAAATAAAATTCAATAAACTGAAAAGTAATCATGCGACGTACATGCCTTACTTTAACAATGCATCTACAAAACAATGTCAGATTAATTGTGTAATTAAATAAACAGTTGAAATTCCCAAACCATAAACTGTCAACCCGAGGAAGTTTTTTATTTCAAAGATATCGTGCAATATCTATGGAAGCACTATTTCTACCTGACACTATTGATCTATTGGTATGAGATCAAAACTCTTTGTAAACTAGATCATAGCTTCTTGAAAGTAAATCAAACCTCAAACCTATTCATAAAATCACACTGTAAATCTAAAAACAAAATCAACTCTTATGAAGCAAGATCTAACTACATAAATTTGAAAGAAATGCTATGTTGGCTAACAATCTATCAAAATGAATTAAGAGAAAAACAACTATGATAAATCTAATGAATGAAAGCATGAACTAAATAATAAACAAATCTAAACAATAACAGACTTACAATCAACACTACTAGCATATGCTAATGGAAGAGGGCCCTTCCTCCACTAAGCAGATCTGGATCTCCACAATGAAGGCATACAACTTAATAATTAAGAAACTGTTAGCATGTATTATTAGAATGAAAGTATTACAATGGAGTCTGGATCAAATTATACAGTATAAAATTACTTCCTCTCCTCTCCTCCAAACCCCCAATACATCAGAATTGTCACATATTTATACATAAAATTATCTCAGGATAATGAGAAACCGAATCCCCAACTTGTGATCTGTTTCAACAAATTTGCTAATTTGAGAACCGACCGTAACTACAAATCTGGAAAATACCCTCTCGAAGAACTACCCGTATCTCTCAAACTATAGTTTTTTTTTGCGATTTCCTCACGATTCAAGCTAATTGAGGTCGGTACTCAGAAAACCCATGTCCCATATTTTCGAGATTCTTCTCCATCTTCCCGCAAATCGCGATGAAAATAAACGTGTTCTTATCTAGCATGCGTATTTTGTTAAGGTTGTTTGATCATGAGATGGAGAATTCCATGTTGGACTTGAGCACAAATTGAAATCACAAATCTGCATAATCAATACTAGGAATGAAACCATGTTGTGAATCTCCATGTGGATGTGTGCTAGCATGGCAACTTTGAAGGATTAAACCATGAGTGTTGTTGTTGTTAATATGAAAAATCACTCCACAAACCATCATCAGTAAAATTATATACAATAGTATTCAATCCATAAAAAATAAAGGAAAATAATCATTATTAACCACTAAAGCATCAATGGGAGTAATATGGTATTTTACGAGCAGTTACAACAAATGGATGGAAAATGAAGTGATGAATAGGTAATAACAGAAAGAAGATGGATGAAATAGATGTCGATAAGTGATGAAAATAGGGACAAATCCGTGACCCAACACCACCAGTGTCCTAGCCCCCCATAAAATATTTCATCTGCAATCATTTAGTCAATTGAATTCTCTACTCCACTGGACACTTACCTCCTATCCTTTCACTCTACATTATTGAGGTGTCCTTCTACCTCACTAACCATTATATAACATTGTTTTTAAACACCCCCTATTTTATAGATGTTCATGCATATGGGAATATACAATTGTGAAGTTCATCTCCACAACATATTTGGTTCCCCATACATCGAAGAAACAATTTACAAATGGTTCTTGTGTGCACCTCTTCACATTGCATACAATCCCTTATTTATGCCAACATCCATGGTCTCCTTTGTTCAAAGTGTTTTGTGATGAGTCACCCTTAGAGTCACCCTGATGTCATGATTTCCCACTAATATATCAACTCTCCCCTCTGAGTGTCCCCCATTGATGTCACAACTCCTAGTAGGATAGTTTTATCCTTCCTAGATATCATTTTCATATATGCTTCCAGTTTAAGTATGCCATTGTACTCTAAATAGATAAATTTTAAGTACCGATTACTCATTTTCTCTTGTATCCCCTAGTAGTGTCTTAGTTCCATTTCTAGTTCTGTAACAAACATAAAATAAAGATAATCATTAAATAATTAGATTAACTAATTTAGGTTATGAAATGAGGTGTCTCCTCATTTCAAATTCCCAAGCCATATTTAAGGCAGGGCCACCATTGTAACATATCATCTCTTATCTTATCATTAATATATGTATTTTCCTTATGACTTATCTCATTTACCAAGTTTTTTGGTAATATTATTTGTATGAGTGAATAAATATTCGGCTCATTTGGTATCAGAGCCTCGTTGGCTAGATCCCAGCCTTTGGCCATATTTTTGGCTTTTAGCCATCACCTAGGGTTTCCCTGAATTTTTGGGTTTCACATTATTTACACCTTGTGTAGATTTGGGTTTCCCCAAAAAAATAGGACCTTGTCCTTAAAAAATAAAAAAAAGTGTAAAAGTAACTCCCGACCCCCCAAAAAAAAAGTTAAAAAAAGGTTAAAAAAAACAAAACTAAAAGAATGAAAAAAAAGGGAAAGAAAAAAAAAAGGTTAAAAAAGAAAAGTTAAGAGAAAGAAAAGATAAAAGTAAAAGGAAAAAAAAGAGAGGGTAAAAGTGAAACCACACCTGGTTTCTTAAAGTGGGTTTGATTTTTAATATAAAAGTGCATAATAATTATTAGTAAAGAGCAAGTGAGATTTGAACTTGGGTGGGGAATATAACACTCATTCCTCCCAACCACCCAATCTACTCACATTTTACAAAACTTAAGGGAAATAAAAGATAAAAAATGTGCATAATAATTGATACTAAAAAACAAGTGAGATTGAACTTAGGTGGTGAAGTCAAAGGAAAACAAAATCGAAAAAAATTGAAGACCATCATCATCTAGTGTGGAAGAAATAAGAGATCATGGAATCTGGTTTGTGACTACAAATAGAGAAATTAGAAGCCAAGTTAAAACATTATCAAAGAGACAATGAATAATTACGAGACATAAATACGATCTCGGAACTAATAATTAAAATACATGAGATGCAAAAAGAGCTCAAGGAACAAAAACTTTTCGATCAGAAAAATCATATAGAACAATTTTCTTCCCAAATTGAGAAATTAAAAAGCGAAAATGATTTTAATCAGAGATTGAAAAATCAAGATATAAAGAAAGAAATAAATGATTATGAAGCGGATATAAAATGATTGAACAAAATCGTTAGCGACAAGGATGAAGAACTAACACAGATACGACATAAATTAGAAAATCAAGAGTCAGTGATTGATCAGTATCGACAACAGATAAAAGTTCTTCAACAAAAAAATGACGAATCTAAAAAGACTCATTAGTCAGAGATCGCAAAAAGTAATAAAACACTATCCAACAATTCTGAAGAAATTTTCAGAATAAGGAATCATAACAAAACACTAGTCACAAAAATTAAGAAGTTTAAAAATAGTCTATCTTACACATAGACCAATCAAGAGTTAGTTGATCTTAACTAACTCCTAAGTGTCTAAATATCCTAACATCCCCCCTTAATAACAACTTGGGATAGGATTGAAGGATTTACAAAAGTGACACTATTAGGAGAAGGAAGGAGGCATTAGAGCCTATCCCCCCTTAAGGACACATTTCTGAAATCCTAACATAGACTGAAGTTTAGAAAACTTCGCTTCTGTAAGATACTTGGTGAAGATTGCTGCAACTTGATCATCTGTAGGGCAATAGAGCACTTCAATAACATGATCATGAACAAGATTTCTGATGAAGTGCATGTGTAGCTCAATGTGTTTGCTGCGCTGATGTAGAACTGGATATTTGGCAAGCTTGATGGCACTTTGATTGTTGCACCAAAGTGGAGTAGGCTGCTGTTGCTTCAATCCAAACTCTGAAAGGATTTGTCAAAGCCATAAAGCTTCTTGACTGGCATTAACTACAGCTTGATATTCTGCTTTTGCTGAAGAAAGAGCAAGAGCTTGTTGTTTCTTACAAGCCCAAGTGACAGGTCTAGATCCCAGACTGAAAACATAACCTGCAGTAGACTTTCCATCATCAGGATCACCGGCCCAATCTGAATCAGTGAAACCAACCAACAAAGGTTTCCCCCTGTACTGTAATGAATCCCAAACTGAATTGTGCCTCGAATATATCAAAGTATTCTTTTTGCTGCTTTCCAGTGACTTTCATTAGGAGTTTGCATATAATGGGAAACACGACCAACGTCAAAGGAAAGGTCAGGACGGGAATGAGTCAAGTATAAAAGACTACCAACAAGCTGACGATACAAGGTGGAATCTACTTCAAGGGAAGTATAAGTGGCAGAAATTTTGACTCCGGACTGGAAGGGAGAAGGGGCTGGTTTACACTCTTCCATGTGGAAGCGATGAAGAAGGTCACAAGCATACTTAGACTGGGAAATAAAGATTCCTTCTTTGGTTTGCAATACTTCGAGACCAAGAAAATAATACAAATGTCCTAAGTCTCACATTTCAAAATTTTGCTTAAGACTGGATTTCACATGGGTTATAAGGTTATGGTCACTACTAGTAAGGATAAGATCATCAACATAAAGAACAAGTATGATGAGATGGTTTCCTACTTTCTTGGTATAGACATTGGGGTCAGAATGACATCTAGAAAAACTAGTGTCAAGGAGAAAGCTATCCATTTTGGCATACCAAGCTCTAGGAGATTGCTTAAGGCCATATAAGGATTTCTTAAGGAGACAAACTAGGCTAGAGTTATTCTGAACATATCCAGGAGGTTGTTCCATGTAAATTTCCTCATGTAAATCACCATGTAAGAAGGTAGACTTGACATCCATTTGATGGACTTCCCAGTTATGTAAGGCTGCAAAGGAAAGAACAAGGCGAATGGAGTTCATTTTTGCTACAGGGGAAAAGGTTTCATTGTATTCAATCCCTTCAACTTGGGAAAAAACTTTTGCAACTAATCTTGCCTTAAGTCTTTCAACACTTCCATCTGATGCATACTTAGTTCTGTAGACCCATTTACATTTGACAAGTTTTCTTCCTTTTGGAAGAGGAACAATATCCCAAGTATCGTTCGCCATTAAAGAACGATATTCTGCAATGCTTTTCGTTTTTCATCCAGAATGTGAGCCCATGCTTCACAACCAAACACACGAAAGTGGCTTACATCTGGTTTAATTTTACTCCATGCTTCTTTCGGTGTTATACCTTGTAAAACTTTAGTGGGTGTGCGATTAACTATGTAATTTGCACAATTTATGGCCTCGGCCCAATATTGAAGACTTAGTCCCTTAGATTGGATCATACAATTAGCCATTTCTTTTAAAGTGCGGTTCTTTCTTTCAGCTACACCATTTTGTTGTGGTGTATATGGAACAGTGTGTTGTTGTTGGATTCCTTGTTCAGTGCAAAAGGTAGTGAACTTGTTGTTAACATATTCTCCTCCATTGTTAGATCTTAACTTAATAATTTGATGACCAGATTGTTTTTCAACAAGGGACTTGTAGGTCAAGAACATGTTAAATACTTCACTCTTAAGTTTTAGGAAGTAAACCCAAGTGCGTCTGGAGTAGTTATCAATGAAAGTTAAGAAATATTTGAAACTAGAAAAGGAAGCAGATGGAAGAGGGCCACACAAGTCACTATGCACAAGATCCAAGGGAACCGAGGCGTGCCAAGAGGCACATTTGTGAAAACTGTCCCAATGATGTTTTCCGAGTACACAACCAGAACAAACACCATCCTTGCAAGATACCAATGGAAGACCAGTCACCATTTTGTCTTTACATATTTGTTGCAATGAGCGGTAATTTAAGTGACCAAATCGCTCATGCCAAAGTTTGCTCAAGTTATCACTATGAGCAACAAAAACTGAAGGAAAAGGTGATGACCCAAAGTTGTTAAATTTGTACAACCTGGTAATATCATCAACAGTTCTAGTAGTAAGGACATTTTGAGGATTTTTAAAATCCTTGATTACAACTTGGTGAGGTGTAAACGTCACAGTTTTACCTTCACCTGAATGAGTAATTTGATAGACTGATAACAAATTGCAGGAAATTTTTGGAACACATAGTACATCACTGAAATGACCATTTTTTACTGGAACTGTTCCAGATCCTACAACACTTAGAGATCTATGATCACCAACAAATATTTGTTTGGTGTTACATTCATGCATAGTAGAAAAGATGGCTTTATCCTTAGCCATATGATAAGATGCTCCATAATCAATGAGCCATTCATTTGAAGTAGAAGAAGAAGATGCAGTATGAGAGTAACTAGAAGCACAAAGTGCATGTCCATGAGAGTTAGATTCTGAAGATGAATCTAGGCTGATGTGGTGCTTCTTCATTGCTGCTTCCAAGGCTGCCATCTTCTTAAAACACCTAGATTCATCATGATTATCTTTCCCACAAAAATTGCAATGATGCTCAATCTTCTTTCCTTTTAGCTTGGATCCTTTATCATTTTTTAAGGGAGGAGCTGACTGAGAGGGTTTGGGACCCTTGTTGTTTTGCTTATTATTGCAAAAATTCTGTGTCTTGGGAGGCTTGGACTTTTCTTTATGTTGGGACAATAAGAATTTCCCAGATGTATTTGCATTGTTAATTATTCCAAGATGAATGAGTTTATCTTGCTCTCTAATTAAGGAATCACAAAAGGATTCAAGACTAGGTTCTTGATAGCTAGCTGCAGTCCAGGATTCTTTCATGGAGTAGAATGTAGATGTAAAAACATAATATGTAGGTCCAAGTTTGGAAAGAATATGATAAATACATTGTTTGTCTTCTTTCTTAATCTTGCATTCTGCACATAATAGTCTAAGATTTTTATACTTAGATAAATAGTCTTGAATGCATGAAAAATCATTTGGATTCAAGGAAAGCAACTCATTCTCAAGTTGATGACCCCAAATTTCATTGTGTTTACCAAACACAGATTCCAACTTTTCCCAAGCTGTATCAGGTTCATCAATTCCAGATATGTGGAATCGCAAATCAGTAGAGATTGACATCCCAATCAATCCACGAGCTTCATCACATCTATTTTCCCATTTAATTTCCTTATCATCATCAGTGGGTTCTGTTTCTTTCCCTGAGGTTATCCTGAAAAGTCCCCTACTTCGCAGAACATCCTCCATACGAGATTTCCATGAGAAATAGTTAGAACTTGTAAGTATAATATCACAAGGGGTGGCCATGCTATAAAATAATGGCTAAAAAAATAGAAACTAACTATTTGGATGCAAAGAGCTCGAAAAAATATGCGGTTTTAAAAAAACGGCACTTAAAACTGATTCCAGATGATGAAGTTATGCTTGATCAAAGAAAAAGTAGAAGATGTCTCCAATAGCGACGTGGCAGATATTAACTTGACCAACTAAAAAAAAGAAGCCCCCTCTTCCCAAGATCAACCTTTGACAATCACTTTTATAATAAAGTTGCTTTAAAGTGAATCACTTTTGTAGAATAAGTGATGTTCACTTTTACAATAATGTGACTTTTTAAATAGTGCGGCAATAAATTAAAAGACTTAAGTGACTCACTTTTATTTTATTTTATTAATGTGAGATGCACTTTTACAATAAAGTAACTTCAAAATAGAAATTGCATGCACTAAAAGTAGCTTGATAGACTTGAACTCAAGACTTATCAAGGTGTAAAGCAACTTTGGACCAAGTGAGCTAAGTTTAAAAGGTACGTAAAAGTATGGAAAGATGAAGGTTTTTTTTTTTTTAATTTTTAATTTTTTTAATTTTAACTCTTCTCTCTCGTTTTCCGTGCTTGCTTTCTTTTCCTGCAAATCACAAAAAAAAACGAAAAACAAAAACAATTTTTTTTTCCATGCAATGGAGTTAAATCTTGGTTAGCTTACCTGAAAAGTCTACGTTTTCAAGTTTTCTCGCTGTTTCTGATTTTCCATGATCACACAAGGTGCATGGCAAAGAGCATACGTAGTAGAGAAGACAAGAAAAAAAACTTTCCCTCACTATTTCTGACTCGTTGCGATCGCGCAAGGTGCATGGAAAAAAGCATACGCAGCCAAGGAAGGCAACAGTCCAAGACTAAAACAAAAGGATATAATAATAAGAATGATAAAATATGATAGATTTTAAAAAAAATAAAACAAATCCGTCATTGTAACATTATACCTTTAGATTTGCTGAAATGGGTGTTTATGGAACAAACGGAAATGGTTTTCGGTGAAACGAAAACGGTGAAACGAAAACTATTTCCAAATGGAAATGGTGCTCCGGACGCAATGGAATAGATCCCATAGGCCACAAATGCACATAAAATATAGAACCAGAAACCCTTTTAATGTTTCAGCAACACCGGTTCCAGATCTTGATCAAAACCGAAGGCGACTCTTCATAAAAGCTCTGATACCATGTTCGGGTACACAGGGTACTCCCAAAAGACTGAACACCTTTAGATACCGCTTCACACAAATAGATCACATATCAACACACCGATGTTTGTCATGTGGTTAAAATCCTTGAGAGGGAAACAGTCCACGACCCCAGCCAAATAACTACTTGGAGCAATTTATTATACAAAAGAAAGAAAGTTACATAATCTTCTCATAATTGATCAACTAGACAAGGACCCTCTATGCTCTTTAAATAGAGATCATAGACCAATCGAGTGTTAAGCCATGGATCAATGGTAGGTATGATCTAAGAGAAGTTGAACCGTCAGATCACTCTATGTCTAGAACATATCGTGACTGTCGAATTAGAATATTTACAAATGCATACTAATGCATACTAAAGAAACACACTTTTACCTAACGAATATATTACACAAGTTGATCTTAACTAACTCCTAAGTGTCTAAATATCCTAACACGTAAAAGAAAATGACATTGTGAAAATTTTTCTATCGACACCCCAACCATAAAAACCGAAACTCTAAAAAGTGGGAAATGTCGAAAGATAATGATATTAATATGATCAAAGCTCCTAACGACAGATCAGTCGAAAATCCCAATAGCCAACAACAAATCAATTTAGGATGGATTAACCCATCCACATATCGAAAGTTATGCTCTACACTTAAAAGTTTGTATCGACATGTTTCTTCAGCCACGACATCACAAAGAACAACATGACAACATTATAAGGCTTTGAGGACAAAGCCTTTCTAAGAGAGTGGCAATGTAACAAACATAAAATAAAGATAATTATTAAATAATTAGGTTAACTAAGTTAGGTTATGAAATGCGGTGTCTCCTCATTTCAAATTCCCAAGCCATATTTAAGGCAGTGCCACCATTGTAACATATCATTAATATATGTATTTGCCTTATGGCTTATCTCATTTACCAAGTTTTCTGGTAATATTATTTGTATGAGCGAATAAATATTCGGCTCAAGTTCTATCACTCATTAGTTCTATCCCTCATGATTCTTTCAAGGAAATTCCATTTCCTTGCAACTGGAAGATCTCCCTTTGTCCACATCAACACATTTATTCCAAAGGATAGACCCAAAGGTACCCTATACATTGGCCTCATAACCCTCATCAATGAACTTCTTGGAGCACCTAAATTGATACCCTAGAGCCCTTTTGTTATAGCCTAAAAATACACACTCTCTTCCTGTGACCACTTTCCCATGATTCCGTCGCATGATGACACTTCTAAAAATTCATTGAAAAACACCTTACTTGGAGGAGACATGTATGGACTTCTATAACTTGCTTTGACCTCTTCTCTTCACCGTTGGAAAAGTATTCAAGTCAGAAAAAAATCTCCAAAAGACTCCAAATCCTGGAAATTCCCAGAAACAACCTAAAAATGAGAATATTTGACCTATTCATGAGATTTTTGAAGCATACCCGCGAGTTTCACCTCTACTCGCGAGGTTTCCTTCATGGTACCCACTAATACATCCTGTAGTGGTAGAAAAAAATAAAATATGAAAAATATCGAATTAGGGGTGGTTTGGGAGGTTATGGAACTGATTTGGGAAGTTATAATTGACCCCTATTCGACCCTATCTCTTCAAAAATATATAAATAGAAGGAGAGAGGTCCATGAGAAGGGACTTGAATCATTGCATTGTTATGCTGGAGAAATTGGGACTCTCATTCCCCCCAAATTTTCCCTAGAAGCTATCTCCTTGTATTGCAGATCTTGGAGGATGAGTTCCTTGGAGAAGAGAAACAACAGAACCAGATCAAGGTTTCGAGAGGTGCCTAGCTTGAAGAGAATGTATACTTGTACTTCTTTCTTGATCAATAAAGATGTGATGCTCTTCCCCTTACAATCAATATGTATTATGTATTTAATCTCTATTTATGATCATATGATGTTGTCTATCATATTAGGATTTCATATTGATCTGATTATCATTGCTTTTGCATGTGGTCATATTGGTTCGAGGAAGGTATAATTTGTTTTGTAGGTCTCTTGGAGGAAGAGGAGCAAGAGGAGTATTGAAAGGATGCTTGGATAAACCTTCATTTGTGAAGGTATGAACCATTCTTATCTCTAAAACTTGTTTATATATACTTGCAGAACTATCTGCATTTCTCTTTCAACTCTAGTATGTTGATGGCCTCTTAAACCCTAGCCATAGGAAAATTTCTTCTAAAACACCTTTGGATTGATTGTTTCCCACATGAATGAAACTAGCTACCTCATCACACTAATGCCATTCATACATGTTAATGGTTATCCCATTATTTGTTTGAAGACCAAATATGTCCCTTGAATCTATTCCATTGGTGAGTCTACATAGAAAACCCATGACCTTATGTAATGTCCCCAAACTTTGATTATTAACCATTTCAGAGAAAATAATTAAATTTGGAATATCATGGCCTATAGTCATATTGCAAATTTAAATTCAAAGACTAGAAGGTGTGATGTGGACCACAATGTTTGTAGTAAAATGAACAAATATTCAAAAATGAGGTGGAAATCGTTGAACTCGGCCAAAGTGGGTGCATAGGAGGATAAAGTGGGGCCATAAGGAAGTTGTAACACCCCCAAATCAAGGAGAGCATCCACAGATTTGAATTATAAGGAAGAGTAACTCACAATAAGTTTCATGAAGATGAATCTATGATAATATATGCTAGGCATCTATGAGAATTTATGACAAAATCTATGACAATTTCTGATAGAATCTATGTCAATTTATGACAAGGAAGTTACTAAACATAACCCAGGGAAGGCGCATGAGGGTAGAGTGGGCCCAAAGGGAATCGTAACTCCCACTAAATCAAGTACACATCTCCAAATTCGAATTTCAGAGATGATACAATTCTACATAAAGCCACAAATATCATTAGAGATGAAGTTAATGTGTCCCCAAGATCATTCTCTCATGAAAATAGTTTTTATTAATATTTTATTAATATTTTTACGAAGAAGGGTGAGGGAACCCATTGGAGAACATTTAGATATTGTTATTTCTGAATTTGGGAGTTCTTGTGGGTTTCAATCTCAGGAAATGTGCCCCTTGCATTTGTGACCAGTTTCGGTGGTGAAATATTCCACCCTAGCTAGTGTGGGAGGATAGATCATCTAGATCTCTTCATCTGGGATTCATTGTAGTTGTTGGGAGGGATCATTAAGATTTATCTACAAAGATTCATTGATTATTTTATGTGTGATTTTCATTGTAGATTTGAATTTTCATTAGTTTTTATGGTGTTTCTATTATATTGGTTTCCCATTGTTTTAACTGTGGAGGGTGCACTTTCTCTCATATAGTATTGCTTCTATTGTTATTAGGGTTGGAGGAAGATCCTATGGATGACATAATATAATTTGGGATTTTCAAATCATATTCTCAACTTTCTTTCTCATAATTACTTTGTCTGGGATCTTATTGTTTGGTTGGAGTAGTTCTTCCATGGGAACTAGTGTTGGTGGGATGAAATGATGGTTCTTATTTTGATACTTTTGAGAATTTTTATGTTGCATGACCTATTCCATTGAATTTGGACCATCATTTACTATGGGAAATAATTTTTATTTCACCCAAAAAGGTTTATGGATGACTAATATACACTCATTTTACTAGATACACACTATTTGGTATCTTCCTCTGGTAGAGGGGCACACCTATGCAATTCTACTTCTGTATTTCATGTGTTTCAGTCTACTGTAAGAAAATACATTCTTTTACTAATTTTATTACTATTCCCTTAAGTCCAGAATAACATTTATAGTGTTTTCTCCCATCTTTTGCTCAATATTCAAGTTTCTGCACTAGTACATTTGGACATTTTTCCCACAGAAAATTGTTGCAATTGTAACACTTATGCATTTCTATAGCGACGAACATGACCCTTTCTTTTCATGGGAAAAATTTCGTCTCTATAGAAATACTTTTCACACTTTGTCGCTCTTGCGACGAAAATCTCATGTCACTATTCCGACGAATACATGGCTACTATTGTGAGGAATGTTCGTGGCTCTTGTGACAAATTAATGGTTTCTATTGCGACGAAAATTTAGTGATGAACAAAGGAGTTTCATCGCTATAGCGACGAAACTATGCAATATGGTAAAAAAATTAAGCAAGTGTTGCGACGGTAGTCAATATTTAAAAAATAAAAATAAAAATGTTGTGACGAACATGGGTTGGTGTAGCGACGGAGATCCATCTCTATAGTGACGCTAGGTTATAGCAAGTTCCGATGAACTTGCTATACTAGCGATAGAAATGTCTGTCGCTAGTATAACAAGTTCATCGAAACTTGCTATAACCCAACATCACTATAGCGATGGAAATGTCCTTTTAAAATAAATGTTCAAAGTTTGAATAGGGAGAACCTTGCATTCTTTTCAACCGAGTTAAGATTTGGTAGCTCAGGAGGTTCCAGGGAAACATTGTACTAACTTGAAATAGTTGGGAACCTACCAATTTAAAGAACCACCATAAAGTTGGTTGAGTGTTCAGATAGGTGGAAATTCGAGCCTTGTTGATTAATGGGTCGAGTCATATCTCACCGCCTAATGAAGAGCTTAAGCATTTTTTCGGCAACTTATAATAGATATTTTGCTGATTTCCCTTAGTTTAAGAATCAATGACCTTATCTTAACACTCTCTGTATAAACAAATTTCTATCAACCTTAAGTCTATGATTTTACTTATGGATATAATAACCATACTAATAAAATCAATGGTAATCTAACCTATATGATGTAATATAATGTAAATACTGTAATAAAGTAATGAATAAAACCAATAAGAACCATTACATATATGAATTAAGCTAACCTAATGTACTAGTTAGATTTGATAGTTACGTATTATCAATAATACATAGTATGATCTTTACATGGAAGCTTATTGTATCAACATAGTTAAATCAATGGTACTCATTCATATTAGACTAGTCTCAAGTGTATCTCTATAATTAAATCAATGGATATAACTATAGAGACCATGGTTAACCTGAGTTTTTTCTAACAGACTATCAAATTGTGGCCCTATCTATTTTAGATAACAATGAATATTATGTGGCAAAGAGTGAACGATGTAGATGGGTACATTCTTTTCTGAGATATTTCTTGATCTTGTGTGGGTTTTTGTCAAGTAAAGACAAAGAATTCAATTAAAATATAAGACTATTGCAGGATTTATTGCTAATTTTAATTGTTCGGTATTGCAATCCTGGAAGATGGGTTGTCTACAAAGGCTAGGCTTGTCAATAACATGAATATTTATTGTTTCTATACTTGGAAAGCTTGTAAAAAAGGATTCTATGACTAGTAGATTTTTTGAAAGCTTATTATTCTAGAACATGAGCATAGATAGGAAAAAAATGTTGCATTTTCCATACATACATAGAAATATCTAAGCACCATATCAATTGAAAACAAAATACAGAGTGTTCACTAGATGCAATAATACTATTACTAACAATGTTCAGTTGTCACAATGCACAAGGCCAACAACTTGGAAAATGACATTTTCGACTAGAAACTATATAATGATTAGTTGAAACATTTATTATAAAATTCACTTATTAAATATAAATGGAATTTTCAAGATCATTTTTCCTTTATGATAGAGAATAAAATTAGATATAACGTTAGACTCTAGAAAAGAATAGTGTTTACAAGTCCAGGATTTGTCCTATAACACAATTTTGTTGAGGAAACAAGCTATGCCATTGTAAACATAATTTCAAACAAGAATTTTCCAATCAATACTTTTGAATTTATGAATGTTGGAAAAATACTAAAAATATTAAAAGAACAGAATTAAGAACCTTGGTAAGTGCGTGAAACTTTCTGGAACAGGATTTTAGGAGTTGTTGTGCAAAATATCTCCAATCATAGCTATTATCGGATTCAATATTTCATGCAAACCATTTATAAAATGTGTTAACAATTTTTTATTCATTGCATCCAACTTTTCGTCATGTCACAAGATACTAACCAAATCCTTTATGAACTCAAGCAATCCATTAATATCTCTTTTGGAAATAACATAATTAGTATGCCCATATCCATGAATAAACATATTGAGAACCTACAAGGATAATTGTAGAAGTGGAAGACAGTCAAAGTTAGCAAAATGATTCAAAATAAATTGATCAAGTTTTTATATTGTTTTGCTTATTCAATTAAATGTTAATTATATCTTTTTCCTCACCTCTTATATAGTGCCACCTTTTTCATGGGATCAGAAAACAAAATTGTCTCTTTCTTTAGCAAGAAAAACATTGGTTTTGTATTTTTTTTATCTTTCTAGGATTTTTGTTGTTGATTTTAGGCATACCTTGTACCTAGAAAAGCATAATGAAATCCACATGTTGGAATCAAAGCCATTTACCATAGACATATGATGCAATAGGAGGATTACCATTGCCAACCAAATAAATAGAGCCTGTCTCTAGTTTTGTCACTACTTAGATCAAATATACCAATCTCTAGTCCAATAGCATGGGATACATTTCCAAATAGGGCATGTAAATTTGATCTAATTTGAGGAATTAGAGGTTCACTACTATCACTAAAATTCTTGTATCTATTTTTTTCTCCAATAATTACATTCATCAATTTAATCACCTACAAGATCATCAAAGAACTGTTTATTTGTCTGTCTCGAAAAAATGATAACTATGTTGGAAGTAAGATATTGTTTGTTACGAGGAATATATAATTCAAACTGGCCAATTTTAAATAACATTAATATACATTTATATTCATAAAGTATCATTTACCAAAAAATTGAGGATGAAGCTACGTAAAATCATAGAAGGTGTTCTTCAATCAAGTCTAGATTCAAAGAAACCAATGTAACAAGAGAAAAAAAAATCTTGCCCCTATTGCTTTCTACTTCAGGGATTGATCCTCTTTTTCTTGCATATACCAAGTTCAATGTAATAAAAATGTTGAAAAGGTATTTGACTCTAGTATCAAAATGTCTATGCAAATCAGGTAACTTAACTCTTTGAAAAATAGTTTTTTTTAATACCCTTGTCCTTGCCAAAATTGCTTCCTTCTTCCAACGTTGCACAAAGGAACTTAAATAGAAAAGCAAACGTTATTTTTTGTCCTGGGATAGTTTCAATGGCCTTTGTCTATTTTGACCTAGACAAAAAGGGGTGGCGTTTTTAGATAGTTAATAGAAGGCTAAAACTAGGACAAGTTATGCACAACTAATTCTAGTATTGTGCTTTTCCCATTTTAAACGTATTTACTCTCAAGTCAAGAAAAATGAAAAAAGATTTAAGGAACAAGAAATGGTAAAGAAATGGGCTATAGCAATTATCAAAATGCAACATAATTTTTTGCGCACAAGTATTTCCATTTAAAAAAAGAATGAAAGCAATTTTGTAGAAAACTTGGGAACGCTATAGATATAGAGAAGTAAATCCAACTTTAGAATCAAGCATTTCTCTTGTTCAAATATCCTATAGACATTCATAATTAGCCATTTCTATTCATTTACATAATCTGACAATAAATGGAAAGTGGAAAACCTTTCAACTACAACTGAAAGCTTCCATGACCAATGATACATGCATACCAAGTGCATGTTAAACATTGCTTGAGTGTTTCCTAGAATTGTTTTTAGATATGACCCAATTAATGCAATTGCATTTAGAAAATATATATGTGGAGCACACATATTTTACAGTAAACAAGGAGATTCTGGATACATATAAAATTGTTGCTAAGTAATTTAAATATAGAACATGATGTTAATAAGATCCTCGATGGTGAAGGAAATATATATATATTTTTTCTGCAGACAGATTGAATTTTTACTACTTTTTTTTCTTTTTCCATTGAAAAACTGAAATATACAACATTTTGGAATATTATAGTTGGAAAGTGGACATGCCATGTATCTATTCTTTTCAAAATTTTGCAAGTACAATTTAGGAAACTAGAACTAAAACTATTATAACTATAGAGACCTGAGTTTAACCCGAGTTTACTACTTTAGTGGAGATTGAAGAAGGTTGTCCTAAATTCTAAGTTTGTTGGTCATACCTTTGTCACACAGAAGTATGTCTTTCCAGAATCCCAAATTCGACGACCAATGACATACTCTCGATCACTACAGAAGAATGGAAATTGTAGGATTTGACACCAACTAAAATATAAAAAAAACACTAATAAGAAGCTTAAACACCGCGAGTATTACACTAGCCTTTGTATCAATTTGACAAAAACATAAAACTACCTATGGGTCACGACGCCAAGCTTGGAAATACATGGCTGGGGTTGAATGATCCATGACTTGATGCCATGTAGGGCCTCCATCTTTGGCTTGCAAAATATTACACCAGTGCTCTAAATATTCATCCATAACAACCAATGTCTCTTGTCCTGCATTATGATCAGATGTACTAGAAGTACACAAACATGTCATACATCCATATGAAATTAAAGTGTTGAAGCTTAGAACCATAAAAAATCATTGCAATATCGCATGTGCACAAATAAAATCTACACAAAAGATATACACATGGATGATTCCCATGGTTTAGAACCCATTTTCTTGATACATTTGGGAATGAAACTATAACAAGCAGTACAACATTAAATAATTAGATAAATTTTATGGTACCATATTTGGTTGTTTGTGAATTCTCAGTTCTGTATGTGAAAAGAGTAGATCATGGGAAATGAGTATAACAGGGGAAGAGAGTAGTGCCCTCTTCACTTCCACCATATTTTCATGGAGCTCATGGAAATTATTCATTACTACCTTATCCACTGCCTCCTCAGAATCAAACATGATGAATCCAAAACCCCTAGGCCTTTGTGAAATGTGATCATACATCACCAAAACATCTGTAATATTGCCAAAATGCTCGAAATATCTCTTGAACTCATATTCTGTTACAGTGGGAGCTAAACACCCCATGAAAATCTAATTGGTCCTAGGCCCAGATCCTACATTACTGCTACTTTTTTGTGCACTCCTTTGTTGCTCTTCACGCGGAATTGCCCTTTTCAATTCAACCTAAATCAAAGAATATTGATCAAAACTTGACAAAACAAAGATCAAAACCCTAAACCTTAAATCCCAAACCCTAGAAAATCAAAAAGAAATTTCATGTGGGTATCAAGAAATCAAACAGGACTTCATGTGGGCGTCAACAAATCAAGCACGAGTCCTTGTGGGTGTTAATAAATTAAGCACGAGTCCATGTGGGCATCAAAAAATCAAAGAGTAGTCCATATTGGTATAACAAATCAAACAAAAATTCATGTGGGCTTAACAAAACCATACATGTCTACCATCTATTGTGTGTTTGTCTAGCAAAACTCGATCTACAACGGACGGTTTTGAAAATCCTATGAACCCAAAGCCTCTGGCTCATCCTGTTAACCTGCCTCCCATGATAACAGTCTCAACTACCTCTCCATAGGCTCCTCTTGGTATTCATCATACCGACCAAATATTGCGAGGAGCAAGCAAGCACAACTCCGTTTTGGGGATGACACCATATGACAACAAGCAATCTTCTCCGCGCATGAAAATTTGCAGCCTACAAAACCTCCTCGTCACCGATACTTAAAGGCACTATAAATTGAGATGGGTATGTGAGGAAAATGCTATAGTTCGAATTGAAATAACTAATTCTCCACCATTTATTTGATTTCTCCGACTCCTCCAAATTGTTCTTCTCGAAAATCCTGAGATACTCTTGAAGCAACCGCATATTTGGGTTCGAGTTTCTCACCATGGATGGCCCGCAGATGAAGGAATACAGTTTCCACAGGCTCAAGGTTCTCAAACGCTTCTTCAGTTCATCAAATATTAGTTTCCTCTATTTAGTTCGTGGAGGAAAGGAATAAACAAGAATCCACATGTCCTTTCCTACAACTTGTCGGAGACGCCCTTTGTGTGACCTTGGAGCTCCTTCTTCACACTTCCATTGCCTGCAGACCACATTCTCATAGTTCGGATTTGGGTCCTGCTCATGCTCTTGTGCTTGCGCTTGCTCCTACTCCTACTTGTGCAATGGAAACCCCTTATGATGTTGAAACCCCCTATGGTGTCATTTAACACCCTTTCACAATTTGTAGTTGGGTCGATTCAATGTTTTTCACAGGATCATTTCACAGTTGGGATTCTGGGGTTTTATTTTCGATAGTGCTGAGTTTAGGTTGTAATATATATTATATATATTACAATGTAATATATATATATATATAACAATGTAATAAAAAATAATAATAATTTTTAAATTTTTAAAATTTTAAATTTTTATTATCATGTGAACCATAGTGTTTTTGGGGGTTATTAGGACATGGACCATAGGGATTTGATTATTTTGTGTTTTCATGAGTTTTTTTCATGATAAGAAGAACAAATAACGGGCATGAGAATGCCTAATCTGCATTTCTAATGGAATTAAAATAGACTGGAACCATAGGCAATGGAACCTTCCCCATGTTCTTAATTATACACCGAGTCCTAGGTTGTATAAACCTTTGGGCTCCAATGTTCACCTAATCACTTAAGTGATAAAGAAACATTTCTACATTAGCCATGGATATACTACATGCAACAAAGAGACCGCAACGGGTGCAACCCTTCTATCTATTTTTGTAAAGGTGTTTCATAATTGAGGAACCAAGAATAAGGTTTTGAAAATTCCATTCATGGTACCTTGAAAAGTAGTTGGGTGGAATGGACAGACCAGATGGCACCACTTGGAAATCAAAGTGGACATGGTTTATTCTAAATGTTTTATTGAAATGTTTTTACACTCTCACCCTTATTTGGTAATAACAAGATCTCAAGTCTATCTTGGAGAATATCATGGCACCATGCAACTCTATTGACAGCTCATCAATCCTTTGAATAGGATATGTATTCTTAATATCCCTCTCAACAAGCTCTCAGAAATCAATGCACATTATGCATGAGCAATCCCTTTTCCTAATGGGCATCACATGTGAAACAAATGGATTTTTTCTAGGGATAGAGTGTGGCCCATCTCCAAGATATCTTCAACATTTTTTTCAATTTCATATTTAAACAATCTAGGATATTTATAAGGAGGAACGATCACTAGTTTAGACCTTAGTTATAGTTCAATAATGTGTTCTTTCTCCCTCTCAAGTGGCAGTTCATGAGGTACATTAAAAAATACATGTAAAAAAAACAATAATTTTGTGCTCCTCCTTCTATACTATGGGTTCAACATTCTCATAGGCTTCACATGCAATCCTTGGAATGAATTACTTGAAAAATTAAAACTTTGTTGTTCCATAGCCAATTCCAACTCATTTATTGGGACATGACTACATTTCTTAAATGGTGGTCTCGTAATTCCCCACTTCAATTTCCATATACATCTTAGACATTTTTATTACATAATTCCTTGAAGTATTTGACAATTGAGCACTTGTAACTATATCACCTTGTACAAATGCAACCACATAAAATTAAAAGTTACACCACGATTGTCCAACAATACCTTCAGAATCTTGATCATTTCCTTGCACTAGTCCATGGTAAAGTTGGTGATGGTAAAAAATTGGAAGTTATTTAAGGGAATAGTTTTCCCACTTGTTCATGACACTATATTCTCGTCAATGAAGTTATGAATGCTTTTTGTACCAATAATGGAAATGAAGGTTCTCCCTTTTATTCATTCAATGCAAAGAAAATATAGGCATAATTGTTTGTCCTTATTTTTTACAATTAGCAACATCCTTGTCCTCGCCTTCTATTGTTTTCCTTAGCTCATCTTCTACAATGTCCTCTAGTTCATCAAGAACTTCAACGTGTTCTAATCGGAGTGTTTCTTTTATGGACACTTGACCATTTCTCCTTACACATGAAACAAATACCTTTGTATCTTAAATATACACTAATCTCTTAGTCCATCACTCCACTTCTTCACTATGCATGGGTACAATTAAGTATAATATCATTCTTTTTCTCTACTATCTTCTTTAATACTTGAGTGAATATCATTTGACCGATGAATAGTTGACTCGCTACAAGGTGACTTCTAACATCATTTATATTATATGATTCATAATGGAATCCACCATAGTGGGTTGTTTTGCAACTTTCATAAATCCTTTTTGTGGTCATTCAACCGATTGATGTACATAGTCACTATCTTAGGAACATGGTGCTATGTATTCCATTAACATGCTAGTTTGTTTGAATTATTTGGAATATATGGTCACGGTTTCTGTTTTCCTCATTTTTTTCGATCCATAGAATAATATTTCTACGTGAGGGTCTCAAAAAGTTTGGTAAAATTCTATCACAAACATCCCATGTGACTATGATATACACTCTTCTTCCTCAATCTATTGTTTCACCATTTTCACCTAATCAAACATTGGATCATCAAGGTGTAGAGTAGCACATTCTTTTTTTTTAACCATCCATGGGGTTTAACCTAAGAATCTTTGCAACTTTTTTACCCATGAGGATTGATGTTATCGTAATTTTGATAAAATTTTGGAACGGTTTTTTTCTTTCTAATATCCTATGATTAATATGGTTTCCCTTTCACTATTCTATTTGCAAAAGGATTTACATGGTGATTGTGATTTTAAGCTTCACTTCTTTTGCTATAGGGATGAAAGTGCCCCACATCCCTATCCTTTACTTCTTTGTTGTTGATTACCATGGTCAATGTTCTTGTCATGGTATTCAAGTTTATGTTCAAATTTGTAACATATTGCTTAACTTCATAAAAAAGAGTTATAATTGCCTCTTCCATAAAGACCTCCAATTTCGCTCTCCAATTTTCATCAATATGAGAGTAAGATGTTGTGGTTCTCGCAAGGCCAAGAAAGTGGTTTTGATACCTCTATTTGAACCCAAATAGTTATGTATCACCGTCTAGTCATTGGCTAGGTGTTTTGTTGGAAAACTAGACAAATTTAGATAACAAAACCCAAATTATGATGATGATGATGATGATGATGATGTCGATGATGACAATGATGACGATGATGATGTCGATGATGATGATGATGATGATGGTGATGATGGTGGTGATGACGATGATGATGAGGATGATGATGGCGATGATGCTGATGATGAGGATGATGATGATGAGGAGGATGATGGTGATGATGATGATGATGGTGATGATGGTGATGATGATGACGCTGACGATGATGTCGATGATGATGATGATGGTGATGGTGATGATTTTGATGATGTTAATGAAAATGACAATGAGGATGATGATGATGTTGAGGATGATGGTGATGATGATCACAGGTCAATGATGACAATGATATGATGATGATGATGATGATGTCGATGATGATGATGATGACGATGACGATGTCAATGATGATTATGGTGATGATGATGATGATGCTAATGATGATGAGGATGATGATGATGATGATGATGAGGATGAGGATGGTGATGATGACAACGATGAGGAAGATGATGAGGATGATGGTGATTATGATGATGATGATGATGATGGTGATGATGATGATGATGATGATGTCGATGATGATGATGATGATGATGGTGATGATGATGATGCTAATGATGATGGTGATGAGGATGATGATGATGATGAGGATGATGGTGATGATGATGGACATGAGGATGATGATGAAGAGGATGAGGATGATGACAATGATGATGATGCTGCTGGTGCTGCTGCTGATGATGATGATGGAGATGATGATGATGCTAATGATGATGATGGTGATGATAATGTCGATGATGATGATGATGATGATGCTAATGATGGTGATGATGATGATGATGCTGATGATGTTGACAATGATGATGATGATGATGACGTTGAGGATGATGGTGATGATGATCATAGGTTAATGATGATAATGACGACAATGATATGATGATGATGATGGTGATGATGACGTCGATGATGATGATGATGATGCCGATGATGATGATGATGATGAGGATGATGATGATGATGGTGATGATGATTATGATGATGTCAATGATGATGATGATGATGACAATGATGGTTTAAACATAATACATTATGCAACAAGATGTTCTCATGATTGGGTAGAATAATTTCCTTGGTTTATGATTGGGTAAAATAAGGTTCCTTTAAGTGGAATTCAATTTTGGACTTTTCCTCTCATGTCTACCTATGTCATCACTCACATCTTCCATTGTGGAGGTGGTGGTCATATTTAAAATAGTTCATGTCTCTTATTTGTACTTGAGTTATGTCTTCATGACGTTGTACGAGAATGGTAAAATGTGCTTTTGACCTTCACTAATCAAGGGTGTTAATTTGATTCTTAATGCTATTGAACGAGATCATAGAAAGGATTTTTATGAAGAGGAACAAATTAAAAATGTGTTTCTTCTCATATCAGTTGTGACTCAATCCATATAGAATAAAATGTGTCTTTTCAAGGTGAAGACTCACTTAGACAATGAATACCTTCTAATTGAAAATCCACCCTTGTACATACAATCAATAAACACTCCAACTTAGAAAATGAAGGGTGTCAATCTCAGTTGAGAATGCACGCAAGTAAATTTCAAATTCAACTTAGTTTTGACAAGCACAAAAGGCTAGTTACAAGTTACAAAACACATATGTACAAATTTATATATAAAAAATATTAAGCATGGGAATTTGTGTATGTAATTTAAATAAAAGATAAAATATTTTCACTTTTGGACTATTGTGAGCCAGTTTGATATGTCAATATGAATATGGTAAGCACAATTTCCTTTGACACAACACATTCAACTCTTTAACTCTTTTGAAGGTAGTGTCATAACTCAAACATGCAACATATTTTCATATGTTAGAAAGGGTGACAATGTTGCATGTTATGGGAAATATATATTGATTAACATATTTTCCATTGCATGCTCACCACAATAGATGAAGGATACTAGAACATGATGGTGATGATGATGATGATGATGATGATGATGATGTTGTTGTTGATGATGATGATGATGATGTCAATGATGATGATGATGATGATGGAGATGATGATGATGATGATGATGATGATGATGATGATGGAGATGATGATGATGATGATGATGATGGTGATGATCGTGATGATGATGTCAATGATGATGATGCTGATGATGATGCTGAGGATGATGGTGATGATGATGAAAATGTGATGATGATGATGGTGATGATGATGATGATGCTAATGATGAGGATGATGATGAGGATGATGGTGATGATGATGATGTCGATGCTAATGATGATGATGGTGATGATGATGTCAATGCAGGATGATGACGACGATGATGTCAATGATGATGATGATGCTAATGATGGTGATGATGATGTCAATGCAGGATGATGATGATGATGATGATGGAGATGATGATGATGATGATGGAGATGATGATGATGCTGCTAATGATTATGATGATGATGTCAATGATGATGATGATCATGATAATGATGGTGATGATGATGATGATGCCGAGGATGATGGTGATGATGATGATGGTGATGATGATGACGATGATGGTGGTGGTGATGGTGATGATGATGATGATGATGATGATGATGTCGATGATGATGATGCTGATGCTGATGATGTTGTTGCTGATGATGATGCTGCTGCTGATGATGATGATGCTAATGATGATGACGATGAGGATGATGATGATGAAGATGGTGATGAAATATAGGCAGTGTGTGCACAAACTAGGCATGCAATTTGCATGCTTTCATCCATAATACTATAAGAATGTTTTCCTACACATCAATTTAGTTTCATTGACAAATTATTAAAAACATAAAGGGAAGAAAAAAAAGGGGGAAAAAAGGAAAATAAAGGAAAGATATAAAGTAGACATGACAAATTCATGTATTAGGATGTGCATTCATAGGCATAAAGATTCATATCCATCCATGGGAGTGTAGTTTATAATAGAATTAAAAGAACATATTAAGCAATCCTTATAACCTATAATCCTGACATGACTAGCTTTGAGTTCCCCACAAAGTATTCCCATATGACAACATCCTCCCATCTAAATCCCATTGCTTTAGAGGACTTCCATTCTTGTCTTCTGAGGTTGGAAAGCTAGGGGGATATTGGCTCCCAATATGTAATACAATGACTACAAACGTTTGATATAGTGGCAATAACTTATATATTTACTTGATACCAATGTACTAGGATTTTATTCCTTTCCTAAAATATTAAATCCTTCATTATATTATAACTACTAAGAAAAAGGTGGTGTAAACATTACATATATGACCATGAATTTGAGATTTCTTTTTACATATAATTATTTATCATTATTCATTAAACAGGTACACACAAAATCCCTCTCCAAAATCTAATTTCATAGCAACTGTTAAACAACCCTTAGCGACTTTGCATTCCTACAAGTACATACAAAACTCACATACCTACAGTTCAAAACCTATTTAAGAAGTCCCAAAATAAACCTAGAGATAGCCAAAAAAGAAGATAATTTCGTCATTTGTTTTCTTCCCAAATGCCATATAATGATAAAATCAACCATGAGAGAAAAATACATATTAGTTGGAAATATCCTAGTGTTTGTCTACAAAGATCAGTACGTACACTGCAATTTTGTATGCTTGTTTAGATTGAATATATTTACTACCTAGATTCTACTTTATCCCACCTAAGTATTTCCCTTATAAGCCCACTTTTATTGTATTTTTTATACTATAACAATTCTCAATATACTATGAAGCTATCTTCAACTAAATTAAAATTATTAGCCATTAAAATGAAAATTAAATGGTTTTGATGTTAGATGGATCCCACTGAGATTAATAACAATAAGGATGGGAGAAAAATTATCAACATTGTTAATTTATGACTTCAAAACTATGTTATTTGTCCCACCTATATATTGATGATCCAATATATACCTTCCATCTTAAAACCCTAACTTTTGTTGATAAAATAATTGATCCACCCATTTTGAATTTAAATTTTGTGAGAGCAATTTATAGAAATATATTTAGAAATCTAAATTTCTATTTTTTTAATCATGTGATTTTTATGAAATATAAATATATGCCCTTTTTATATGTCATTTCCCCATATTTGGATCCTAAATTTAAAATAGCTATTGCATCCATAACTGAATCCAGATCTATTTCCATGCAACTTATCCCATAAGACCTTTCAAAAAAGGATTCAATGTCATAACCTTTCTTGGTGTGAAATGCATTCTGTAACATTATTTCTTGAAACTGAACTAGACATTTGACCAAAAACACCCAAGATTCTATAATTTTTGTACAACTAACTTATGCATAGGCTTCCTCAAAGTATAATAGGTAATGATACCATTTCATTGTTAAATATATTAGTGACATCCACTTATTAATTGGATAACACTAAAAAAACCTAAAACTCCCTGGGATATATTAAAACATTGAAACATGCAAGTATTGGTTATCTAATAATGGTTCTATTAGAATACATGTAGCTTCAAAGGAAAACATGTTGGATTCTTTTACAACAAGAATAAACAATGGTAAATTTAATTTATGCTTTTAAGGGAAAAACAATAAAGAAAAATATCTCAAAATAGGTTCATCATTGTAATGCATAGCTATTGAAGACAATTGAGATTAACATTCCATAGAGCATCCCTCTTCATGTTGGGATTTCACTACATCCACATGATCCCACCAAATCTGACGGAAGGAAAATTAAAAAAAAAAAAAGCTTTCATCGCTATAGCGACAATATAAAACATTCATCGCAATAGCAACCACAAGGACTTATCGTTGCAATATAACATTGTGTGGAATGTTTGTTACAATAGAGAAACAATTTGACTTTCATCGTAATAGCGACATTCACCTTTCATCACAATAGCGACAGTTATGAAGGTTCATCGCTATGTTATGAAGGGTCGTCGCAATAGCGACGAATGTCAGGAAAATTTTCAATTTTTTCAAAAAAATGAAATTGTTTTTCCATGAAATAAATGGTTTTACATGTTTCGTGGAAACGTTTCATGGGAATTTTGAGCGATATGTAGTAGTGGTGGTATATCTATGTGCAAATATGTCATTATGGCTATGCACTCTTAATGGAATAAGAAGTAAATTTTTATTAGAGATACTTAGAGGATGTCATTTAATGAATTGGGTTCATTGGGGAGTGTTTGGAATAATTTTTATATGTTTGGGAAGGATTTGGATCTGTTTGTAGGTGTTTTGGAAAGGCTGGAACTAGACAATTTTGTATTAAAATTTGGGCTAGTCTTCCTAGATTATAATTGATGCTTGTGGGTCCTATTCATGATTTATTAATTATAAAATATATAGTTACCTTATTATACATTGATATAATAATATTCCTTTAATTAGATGATATGTTTAGTACTTACAATGCTTCCAAATTTATGCTAAGGAGGTTGCATACAATTTTTTTAAAGAAAGTCATGAACCTGAATTAATAACCAAGCACCCAAACTTTACATCAGATTTGATTTAGGAATATTATATTTAAAGTATATTCTATGGGATTCACATAATTATTTGAAAACATTTAATTAATAAAATCATAAATTGGAACATTTCATAAGCCACCGTTTGGGATTAAGTTGAAAAGAAGCATAATTACCATTGGAATTTTGGATCATATTGCTTAATAGTTGTGGGAACTAAATAAAATTTGAAGAAGTTTTGTACTAAATGAATTTACCTATTGATGACATGTTGGAACTAGATGCATGGGATTTGGAGGATATATTATCATGGGAAGAGTCATTTTCTGAAGATGGTTTCATTTCTTCGGTGGAAGGTGAAGAGATAGATGAAACAATAGACCAAGGTTTGAATAATACTTATGTGTTGGATTATAACATGTATCCTCTGGGATACGGCGGAGAAGCTAGGGTTCAAGCTGAAGGTGACGGCCATGGAGTAGTTTGTCAGGGAGGGGTACGGCCGATCAAGGCCTTTAGCTATGGCTAGGGGTCTGAACTGTGAACGAGCAGTTAGGGTCTATTGATGCTTGAGGAAGCTTGAAGGGTTTTGTGACTGTTATGGTTTTCTTTGCTGGCAGTAATGGAGGATTTGGACGCTGTTGATTATTCTAGTGACAGGTTAGAGAGCTCTGACATATGGGATGTGCTAGGTGGAGGGCTGATGGAGCAGGGGGTGGATATCCCCAGAATGGTACAGGAGGACCTAGAATCGGCTTGTTTAGTGCCGTTGAGATTGGAAGACGTTACCTCTCCCCCAGAATTCCTTGTTTTCTCGCCGGTGGAGCAGTTTCCGGTAGAATCACATGCAGATTCATTCTCCCAATTGCCTGCTGATTTGTTGGGAAGCCCGAGCTAGCGGGAGGCTGGTGTCTTCTTTTCCCATAACTTAGGGTTTTCGACACCAGGATTTCAGGGAGGGTTTGAGGTAGTGGAGGGTTTTGAACAGGTGCCAGCTGATGGGGTGGCTGGGCAGGTCCTACAGGGAAAGGGCTCAAGTGGAGAAACCTCGGAGGAAGAGTGGAGGGTACCATTGGGTGTAGCAGAGCAGCGAGGGTTTGAATCCCCTAGAAGGGTCATTTCTGCAGGCATTTTAGGGGTTTCAGGTGACTATGGTGGACAACAAGTTGTGGATGGTGGTTCAGCAAAGAGACGTCGGAGGAATTGGGTTAAAACAAAGCAGGTTCAGACTTATGCAGTGGGCGAAGATTTAGCCTGGGATGGTGTGCTGCAGATGGCGAAATGCACTCTAGTAGGGAGGGTTATGGGGAGGAATTTTACTAAGAAGACTGTTCAGGACTGGGCTACGGTTTCTTGGGGTGATCAGCTAGGTTATGTACCGGTGGTGGAGATGCTGAACAGGGGCTGGTTTGCGATCAATTTGGCTAAGGAGGAGGACCTCAGATGGATTCAGAACAAAAGTTGGTATATCGATCACTCACTTGTCCTTTTGAAACCATGGCACCCTCTGTTTGATGCTAGCAAAGAAAGGGTGGATGTAATTCCTATCTGGGTGAGACTGCCAGTGCTCCCCCTTCATTTTTGGGATTTGTATCATTTCAGGCGAATTGGAGATATTCTGGGGACCTCTCTGGAGGTGGATTTATCCTATTTAGAAACTAATGAGAAGAAGGTAGCTCATATTTTGGTGAATATAAATCTCAGGGAGGGTTTGGCTGAATACATTAATTTGGACTGGGGGGTAGTGATCATCCCTCAATTACTGGATTATGAGAATGTTCCGTTTCGTTGCAGGCGATGTCATGCTTATGGGCACCCGGTTTTGGCCTGTACTTTGCCAGTGCGTACACTCAACGGTAGCAGAAGGAAAGGTGCCCCGACTTCTCAAGAGGGAACTTCTGAGAAGACTGTTGTGACTCATGGTAATGCTAAGACCTCAGCGGAAGATTTGGGCAATGATCCAGTTTGTGAAGACCCGATCCCTTCAGGACCTGTGGTGGATGAAGGGCCTTCAGAACAGCCATCTCAGGCCTCAGTCCTGGATAATGTTATTTCTCCTGGGGATCCTACTCGCCCGGGTATTTCCTCTTTACCCTTTTCTTCAAATGTAAATTTGTTCTTGAACAATGTTTATTTTCTAGGATTTGATTGGATAGAAGGATTGAGGAAGCTCTCCTTATCGGGTCAGTCTGGTCCCTCTATGCCTCTTCACGTGCCCTTTATCCTAGCTGAGGCCGCCCCGGGTTTGGATGCTCATCCTGCTGCTGTAATTACCACCTTTGACCTTATCCCTTCTATGGAAGAGCCCTCCATTGTTGTTTTGGAACCAGACCCCAAAATTATTCCTGAGGAGTCCTGTCCTTCCCCTTCAGAATCTACGGACTCGGCTTACTTTCTAAGATCTTGTCTAAAGCCTTCTTTTGGGTTGGGTAAAGTTTCTTCGCCTGCGTGAAGAGGTCGGGGCAGAAAGAAAAACCTATTCAAGTCTTAGTCCAGAGCCAAGGAGGATCTTCTGGAAGGAAAACAACAATCGATTGAAAAGGCCCTTAGGGCAAAGAAGGCCAAGAGAAAAGGTCGAATATGAAACTCATGTCTTTCAATTGTCGGGGCCTGGCTGGGCCTGTTAAGAAATCATCCTTCATTAGGGTGCTTACTCTTGAACACCCGGATGTGATTTTGCTACAAGAGACTTTAGGAGTAGGAGAGGTGATCGAGGAGAGGCTGGAAAGCTGGATACCTGGTTGGTATTTTGTTACTTTGGATGCAAGAGGTCGTTCAGGAGGCTTGGCAGTGGGATGGAAGAACTGTTGCGTGAAGTTGGTAACTGCTTGGGGATGGATGCTGCACTGGGTGTTGAGGTGTTTTTTGAATATTTGGGGATGTCATTAACTGTGGTTAATGTCTATGGGCCTTATTTGAACAGAGCCCCTTTCTGGGACTCCTTGTTACAAAATCCCTTGGTGAATGGTGATTCGCTTGTGTTGGGTGGAGATTTTAATTTTTCGTTGGGACATAATGAGGTCTGGGGTCCCCATGCCTAGGTGGATTCCTTGGAAGGATTTTTCATTCAGAAATTGGTGGGGAAGGGTTTGCTGGATATTGAGCCTGTTAAGCTAAAGGAAACCTAGAGAAACAATCGAAGTGGGGATGCTAGGGTGGCTAAAAGGATAGACCGTTTCCTGGTAGCAAAGCAGTTGGTGGACAGATTCTTCTTAGTTAGACAATGGGTGGGAAGTGGGGGATTTTCTGATCATTTCCCTATCTTTTTTGAAATAAAAAAGGGGCCCATCAATCCCCCGAGCCCATTAAAATTCAATAAAACTTGGCTACATGATGAGACCTTCAAAAATCTCTTTCTCACACACTGGAACCCTATTGTGGGGGAAAATGATAGATCGGATGCCTTGCAGTTTGCAGACAATATTAAAAGGTTAAAAGTGTTTATCAAGGATTGGGCAGTTGCGAAGAGAAGCAGAGAAGATGCTGAGCTGAAACAGGTTGAAGCAGAACTTTTGCTGATCTATGAAGGAGAAGGTGGTGGTTTTTCTTCACAAGAGTCAAAGGAGGCCTTGTCAAGGTTGGAGGGAAGACGCAATACTCTGTTATTGGAAAGAGAGGGAGCGTGGAGACTTAAAAGCAGATCTATATGGCTGGAATGTGGGGATGACAACACAAATTGTTTTCATGCTTATGCTAGAGGAAGGAAGGTGGAAAATACCATTTGGAGCTTGCAAGATGATGTGGGTACTACCCATGTATCTTTTGAAGATAAGGCCAGATGTGGGGTGAATCATTTTCAGAATATGTTCAAAGCACCTCAACATGCCACAATAGAAGAGGTCATTAGAATGGCTCATATGTTTCCACGCTTTGTGGATGAGGCGGGAAACATGGATCTTATGAAGGAAGTATCAAAAGAAGAACTTAAGAAGGTTATGGGCAGTTTTCAGAAAGATAAAAGCCCAGGGCCAGATGGCTGGACAATTGATTTCTTTCTGGATCTCTTTGATATCCTAGGGAAGGATCTATTGCAGGTGATAGAAGATTCAAGGTCGTCTGGCTAGAACCCGGCCAGTTTCAACTCCACCTTTATTGCTCTCATCCCAAAGTCTGATAATTCCCTTTCCCTCAATGATTTTAGACCTATCTCCTTGTGCAATTGTGTCTACAAGATAATTTCAAAAGTAATTGCTATAAGACTGAAAGCTATCCTCTCAGAACATATCTCAGCTGACTAGTTTGGCTTTCTGGAAGGGCATCAGATCCATGAGGCAATAGGGGTAGCTCAGGAAGGTCTTCATAGCATAAAGACCAAGAGGCTGAAGGGGGCAATTCTCAAAATTGACCTCTCTAAGGCATATGACAAAGTTAGCTAGCTTTATCTAAGGTTGCTTCTAACTCATCTAGGTTTTTGCATCAATTTCATAAGATGGATAATGTCTTGTATAACTACTGTTTCTTTTTCTATGCTGATCAATGGAGCGGCCTCCCCCTTTTTTCACGTCGAGAGAGGTCTAAGACAAGGCTACCCTTTGTCTCCGCTACTCTTCCTTTTGGTTGCCGAAGGAATTAGTAGGGCAATAAGAGTAGCCAAAGCTAAAGGTCGTTTCACTGGGATTCATATAGCTCCGAATTTAAATATTACACATCTACTCTTTGTGGATGATGTTCTGATCTTCTGCTCAGGCACTAGAGGAGAGTCTAGAGTACTCCAGGAGATCTTGGAACTTTTCTCAAAAGCCACTGGAATGGAGATAAATAATGACAAATCTTCTTTGACTACCCATATGTTAAGACTGGAAGAGGAGGCTGATCTTATGAGGTTCTTTCCCTTCAATACAACAGGCCTGGATGAAGGGCTAAAGTACCTTGGTTTCTCTCCGAAAGCAAATTTGTATCGGAAACAGGATTGGTTTTGGCTAGTCGGGAAGGTAGAGAAGCGACTAATGGTTTGGAGTCACAAGTGGCTTTCTAGAGTAGGAAGATTAGTTTTAGTCAAAGCGGTTTTGGAGGCAATTCTGGTGTATTGGATGTCTTTATCTTGGATCCCGAAAGGGATTCTTGAAAGGATAAGGAGGGTATGCTTCAGATTTCTATGGAGTGGTAAAAAGGAAGATCAGATAACTCCATGGGTTAATTGGAAAAGGATTGTAGTCCCTAAAGGACTTGGAGGGTGGGGTCTTAAGGACATCTTTTTATTTTCAAAAGCTCTGGCTGCCAAGGTAGGGTGGAGGTTGGTGAAGTCTAGTAGCCCATGGACTCGGGTGATTAAACAGAAATACCTCCCAGGAGAGAGCCTTACAGATTAGATCAGAAACCCCAGGAAATCTCACTCAGGGGGCTCGGTGATATGGAAAGCGATTGTAAAATATTTTCATTTGATCGAGAACAATCTTGCGTGGGACGTGGGAAATGGGGAAAGTGTTTTTATTGGTATGGACCCTTAGTTGGGCAGCACCCAACATCACCTTCTTCCTAATGATGTAATTGAAGCTTAGGCCAAAGAGGGATCACTACTCTAAACCACCTAGCTGATCCAAGGCCTGATGAACCGTGGATTCAATACTGGAGAAGGGCTAATTCATTAGGGCTGGGGGAACGGGAGACTGGATTTATGGATCATTACCTTAGGGAACTGGTTCGGGCGAATATTCTACTTTCTGACCAAGAAGACACACTGGTGTGGGAGGCTGATCCAGAGGGGGTTTATACACCAAAGGCTGGGTACTTATGTCTAAGCACAGGGGTGGAACTAAGGGAAGAAGTCTGGTGGTGGAGGCCACTGTGGAGGCTTAAATGTCCAGCAAAAACAAAGTTGTTTATGTGGTGTGTTCTAAACAACAAGGTACCCACTTGGGATGTGTTGCAGAAGTGATCCTTTCAGGGACCATGCTGGTGTGTGCTATGTAAAAGGGAGCTAGAATCCACGTATCACTTGTTTCTAACTTGTTCATTCACGACTGAAGTCTGGAGGGAATTTTCCATACTGGTTGGCTTCATTTTCCAATGGGAAGGGGCTTCAGTAGGGGCTGTGTGGGATTCTTGGTAGCAGAGGACACCACACAAGCAACATAAGATCTTACCTCTGCTGGTCATTTGGGGGATTTGGCTTGCCCGCAATAAGGCCATTTTTAAGGACATTCCAAGCATTCCGGCAATCACAGGTGCTCTGTCCGTGGGTTATTATAAATCATATCTGGAGCATATAAGGGTGGCTAGAGAACGAAGGCTTTTAGAGGTGGAAATTGACAGAACGGCTCCGTGGGCATATTTTGATGGGGCAGCCCAAAACAATTCCTGTGGAGGAGGCACAGTATTGTTCTTAATAGAGTCACATTGTTTTGTAATGTCTATGGGACTAGGGGAGGGCACAAATAACTATGCAGAGTTAATGAGCCTCAAGCTTCTTCTGATATTTGCTTTAGAAAAAGGGTGCAATGAACTTAATTTTCTGGGTGACTCATTGAATGTAATAAATTGGATCAATCAAACTCAAGAATGTAGGCATTTGAGATTAGCTCATATTCTATATTCTATCAGGCTTCTCCTCCGTCAATTTGAATCCTTTTCCTGTCGGCATGTATACAGGGAAAACAACAAGGAAGCAGACAAAGCTTCCAAGGAAGGGCTCCGGTTGGCAGCGGGTACTTGGACGGTGAAAGAAACAAGTGATGGCAGAACCCAGGAATTCTATCACAAGCCATTTATAGAACTTCTCTGAAATTGACATGTCCTCTTGAATTTTAAGGAACAGTTGACACTTTGCAGAATTATAAACTGTTTAAAGACTATCTGCAGCAAAATTTTGTATATTTTGGGACCTATGTAACAGAATATATTCACTGAAAAGGCATCTGCGTATGCTCTCTTAGAATATATTTGATAGAATACTTTACAGCCTCTTTATAGGTATCAGTTTTTGGATATTGAAATTCACTTTAAGTGAATCTACAGAATGTAATTTTGATCTCGAAAGATAAATGAAATTACGCTTTTTTTTCTTGGAAAAAAAAAACTTATGTGTTGGATTATTCCTTTTGTGAAATCACATAAAAAAATGAAGATGAATTTCTTCAATGGATAGTCTTGTATATGGAATAATGTTACCCCTTTCCCTTCTAGTTGTGTCCATATAGGTGGACAAGATTGAATGGACAAGGCCATTGAAGAACCTGGAAAAGTCACAATAGAAGATAGAGCATAACTTGCAGAAATGTCAAGCCTTATTGCCATAATTCTCTACATTAAAACATATGGAGAAGATGTTTGGTTTCTTTAGAAAAGGAGCATCCTAATCATAAGATTGGTTTAGAAGGAAATAAATCCACTATATTGGTTTAACCTTCAATTAGAAATGAGGAGAGCTATAATCTATTGAAGGAGGAACCACGGTGTTCCATTTTTCCAAACAACGAGACACATAGTCCTATAGTTGGTGAGCTCAAGGAAGAATCACTACATGAGGAGTGCAAGTCACTTCATGATGGATGTAAGATGAAAGAAAGATGTGTAAGAGATGAACATGAAGAAAAAAAATCATCCTTCCATTCCCCATTATATCTTCACTATGAATTTGATGTGAACTACACAAAGGATGGAAGAATAACACAAAGGTATGTTCACAATTCTGATTTTTATAGCAGTCATAATTCTTTGCATCGTCATGAGATAGAAACCATTTCACATTAGGATAATGGTATTGCAGAAACTTCTAATGTTGATTTATATGTTATAGTTGAATTATATGTTGTGGATTCATGCCACAAGGATTCTAATTTTTTATGTCATCCCTTAGAAGATCTGAAGAAGACTCAAGACTTGGGAAATGAGTGGTTGCATAGAGCTATGAAAGAAATTTTGTTGGTATCCCAAATAAGCAAGTAAAAAGAAAACTATATTCCACCATTGTTATTTCAATTTGAATAATGTGAAGAAGTAAAGAATGATGGGGAATAATATAATTTTGGGTAGGATGAAAATGGGAACAAATGAGAAAATTTAGTGGAGAATTTTCCCCATGATCCACATCATTTGATAGGAAAAATGAAGTTAAGAAAATACAAGAGTATGGAATACTTGAAGAATTGGGATGATACACAAGAATTAGTGGAATATTATTGTTGGAAATATTAAAGGATCAATATTATCTTTGGATAAGAACCTTAAATTTCTTATCTACTAGAAATTAGAGAATCATTGGCTGAGACAAAAGTTGACTATCTACACCTTCTTATCGATACAGATCACATTATCATGATTGCTGAAATGTACCATGGTGTACTATGAGAAGAATAAGAAGCTGGAAGGATCATTGTAATGTCCCTTTTTATAAATTTTGAAGAAAAGTGCAATTCGAGCAAAATTCAAGCTTAACGAGATATGACTCTAGAGGGTTCAAACTTTAACCAAATGGTACTGAATTTGGAAGGATGTGATATGGTGAGTCTTGAAACATACCAAGTTTGTTTATAGATACTTTTTATTATAATTTAGAACTGTTCAACCTTGTTTTGGTTTGATGACGAAAAGGCCAAAAATACTAGGAAATTGTGATGAAACCCCCCTAGGTTGTAGGCCAACTGGGATTCCCAACTCATGTACAAACCCACCAAATTTGTAAGAGGTATGGGGAATTATATAATAAATCATGGTACGTCATTACACATGGTTATTAGTTCTGATAAATGGTTATATATTTCCACATTCGTTTGACAACTCTTAGTGAAATTTGCTTATGGGGAAATTGCATAACTAGCTCGATTTTGACATATGAAAGGTAGAGTTAAAGGTTCAGATCAGGATGTGACAGATAGGGACCATATATAAAATACAAATTTATTCCAAAATAGTATTGAAAACCATATAAATACCTTCATATAATTATGGTATACAACTCATTCAACATGGGAGTCAAATACATGAAAACTAGTGAATTAGTAGCATGGAATTACAAGAGTTTCACATATGGATTTCTTGGATTTCGACCCACGGAGAATAGGGACATTAAATTACAGAGTAAAATGTCATATATCTCTGTAACAACAAAATCAAAATCAGATAACATCCCTCATACAAATATGATACAAGACTCCTTCAAGATTGATTCAGCCAAAGTCATGGAAACTAGTGGTACAATGGCCTAAGAATGCAAGCTTTCCACATAGGAGTTTATTAGATTTCGAGATGAAAAGAATATGGAAATTAAATTAAATAGTATAACATAATATATGGTCTCTCAACCATCATAAAAATCATATAAAATTCCTCATACAAATCTCATATAAACCCACTTCAATATTGAAGCCAAATCCATGAAAACTAGTTATTCAATAGCATGGGGAATGCAAGCCTTTCATACATGTATTTATGATATTTAGACTTACAGATAATATGTAGATGATATTACAGATCCATGAATCATGTATCAAATATTTAGAATCAACTATACTTAGCAAAGCGTAAGCACCACTCCAACAAGTGCGACATCAAATGAGAGTGTGGGGGAATGAAGAAGAATGAATGAGAGAGTGGGGAGATAGATGAGAATTTGTCTATATGGAACTTAAAACTGAAAATTAAAATCCTTCATTAACATCCCATGATAGGTCTTAATTTCCTCTCCATCAACCAACTAGGAAAGGAATCCAACTCCCTCGAAATTGATTCACAAGCAGGGAGAGTGAACACTCACCGTGCAAAGCAAAAGCTCTCCAAAATTCCAAAGGCCAATTAAAAAATGATAAAAATATATTATCATTCCTCATGAAATCATTTTATTACATTCATGGGTACTTCTAAGTTCTAATTTACCTCTATGGGCTTCATCCAACTCATCTTAGTGGTTTAGTAAGTCTCATGACACTTGTCTTCCTCTTCATGCTCCAATTCTTTCCCCAATTCAAATGGTTTCCGCTAACTCCCAAATTAGACATATTGGTGGCTATTTTTATCCTTTTCATGTCATATTTTTCATATTCCAGTAATCAGGTATGAATTTTTCATACTTGTCATAGCATCTTCCATCATTTGTTGTCATAGGGTGCATATAATCTCCTTCAAAGTGGCACACCTTGTCCTCTAGTCTCTTCTTCTTCCATGGGAGTTACCCTCCTTTAAAAATTTGAATTAATTGTATATTTATATTATATTTGATACCACATAACTATACAATAATTTTACATTACCCATGTGTTCTAATTTGCATGAATATCATGCCAAGTGTGTGGGAAATCTAGTCACCCAAAGGCTCCACAAGCTTCCAAGTGTCTTCATGAACCCATTCCACTTTATTTTTTTATCATTTATCATTTATGTGACCCATTTAAATGTTAATATGGTAAAATAAAGTTATTTTGGGTCCCATATCCCCTTGTTACATAATGTATGTCTCCATCTCAACCCAGGGAACTAGTAGGTTGGTGAAACATTATTTGCAAATAGTCTTATTTGCAAATTATTTAATTGGGGACATGAAAACACTCTCCATTCAATATTTCTTGTCCTAAATAAATTCCAAGTTTGTATGCTGCAAAATTTGTTCATATTCCCAAGTGGCATCCTCATTTGGTACTCCTTCCTTTTCACAAAGTACTCTCTTATGGTTCTACTCATTAATTTTCTTTAGCTACAATTTGAGTAGTGGCACTCATGTACTGTAATTTTGTGTTCCCAAACGTAAATAGATGTGGATTTTTCATTATAATATATCCTGTAACATCACCACTAAAACCAAAAGGATTAATCAAATCCATAAAAACCAAATTTGCACAAATAATCTTTACCTCCATACTTTGGAAACCTTTTCTGAACTTTCACCCCTTTTTGCTTATGTATAATTGTTTGAAGTTGGTACTAAGTTACCAAACTTTGAGTTTCTTAAGGTTCCAAGAAAACTTTAGAGAGGAACCACCATGCTTTTTGCTTCACTACTATGATTACTATCATCTTCTGAAGTGGTGACTAAATCTCAAATTCTTCTTTCCGCACCCAAATTTGAAACCAATGAGACCAAAAATGATCCCAGGGTCCCATATGATCCTGATACATGCATGGTGTGAAATGTCTATGATGAAATTCCATGAACACCAAGAATGTGAAAAAGGAATCTATCTCTCAAAATTTCTCCCACATAGGAAACTGGAATACTGCTTTGCAAAGATGAACTCAAACAACTGAAGGTTGGTTTTCTTTCTCAAACCAACAATTGGACTACTACTCCAAGTGAGATTAAACCAAGAAATGTTAGGATCCCATTTCATGTATTTAACCCTTCCAAACATCATGAGTACAAAATATATATTATGAAAGTACATAACATCATCATAAAAATGTACATCAAGAAGGTACTTCATCGATGAATCATGAAAATGCTTGTACATCCAAGTGAGTGGATCATTATGTGTGCCATACACACAAGCATCAAGTATTATATCAAATATTTTCAAATGAAATAGGTGAGGATCCCATGTCCTATAATTATTATCCAAAATAATGTAAGACACATCAAAATAATAATCATCCATGTGTTATTTCATCCAAGAAGTGAATGAAGAACCTCCACCAAAATCGGAACCAAATAAGGAGAAAAGAAAACATGACGACATCAAGTGGCTCAAGGAAATCTCATAAATACACCCATGAATATGTATATCATCATGAAATAACAGAGGATGTTACTGCCAATATTAATGTTACTCAATCATATATCTCTTCACCGAAGTGAGGGATGAAGTTCCTCTAACATCAAATGGACTAGGAAAGGAGCAAGGAAAATCATGAGTCTCCAAGTGACTCAAGTGAACATCATAAGTGGAGGCATGTAGATGTGTATCATCATAATGTAACAAAGGATTCTGCTGCAAATGTAAATAATATGGTTCTCTAATCATGTCATCATCAAAAGGAGATACATAAATTCCATACTCTTCATGTGTTGGAAACATTTACCACCATACACACTCATTTTGGTCAATTTGGCCTAGTTAAACCACTATCATAACTTTTATTGACTTAATTTACATCAAAGGAGCACTATATGAAATCAGCATGAGCACACCCAAGCCTACCTTCAGTCAAGGAGGCTAACTTAGCATTCTCCTACATTCAGGGAGGCTAACTAGAGAACTTCGGGGGTGATCTGAGTGTCATAAATGCCCTTTATTTCTAAATGATGGTTACAATCAGTTAAATAGAGTAGTGAAGGTGACTCCCTTCATTAAATTAATTATTTAATGATTATTTAATGAATTGGAGTCAACAGGGGCACCTCCAACCACTTCTGATGGTCAGTTACACTTCAGTTAACCTCATCGGTGTTCATTGGAGTCATTGATGCACTACCACTTGTTGGTTGGCTTCCAGTGACATGTGTTTGAGCTAATTTCAGTTAGAATCAGTCATTTATTGCACTCCAACTTTAGTTAGGTCTTTGTTGAGTCAATTAGGGTTTTGATCAGTGGTTAACTTGAGTGTTGACTATGGCTTACATTCAGTTAAGCTAGACTCACTCATTCAATTTGAATGAAATCCTTGGGAATTTGAATTGTCTTGGCATTCATGCTTCTGGCATGATCATTGTATTGTATTATTATTATTCATTTGATTATACAGAGCTGCTACTTCCATTGTAGCACCATTTTGCCAATTTTATGATTACCTGTCTATATTCTTTGTGAGACTGTGTTTTCAGTTCCTAGACCACTGTGACAAATTAATATGGTATTAGAGCTCACCATGGGACAAAGCTCAGATCCCTCAAAAACAACGTTTTTGACAGATATTGCATGAAAAATTGAGCAAAGATCCAAAATTCCAGCACTGCACCAGAAGCCAAGGCTTACCACTTAATACCCTAAGTAAGGAAATTGTTGATAAAGCTTGCTTGATTGACTATGCTGGGTGTGTTGAAATCCTAAAATGTGCATGTTGTTTGACCTTATGGTGCCCCTTTTTTGTGATTTTTAGGTTTTTAACAGGTGAAAGCATTCGCTCCAGCAGTTTCAGATGGCTTCTTCCGTAGAACTCTTGACTCCGTTCAATTTCCACTCATGGAAAGGAGACATGGAGATCCAGCTACATGCCAAAGGAATCTATAGGGTCACTATGGACATTGAAGAAGAGCATGCTTCTGTGACAGACAAAGCTATATTCTTGAACAAGAAAGATGAAGCATTTGGATTCTTGTGCCTCTCTATTTCTTGGGATCTTCTTTTCCATCTCTCAGGATTGAAGACTCCAAAGGAAATCTGGGACAAATTGGAAACCCTGTATGGAAAGTAGGATGATTTGAGAGTATACCAGCTTGAGAATGAGTTGATGTCTCTCTAGCCTTCCAATTTCGAGACCTTGAATGAATTTTTCACAAAGTTCAAGCACATTGTCTTACTATTGAAGCAATGTAAAGTGAAGAAGGAGGATGATCAGCTCTTCCTCGCCATACTCTCCAAACTTGGAGCTGATTATTTGGTTTTTGTCTCTACATTTCATGCGGGGAAGCTCATAGCCCCTAAATGGAAGCTGCCTTCACTCAATGCCTTCATTGAGTCCCTAACAAGTGAACATGATAAGCTTGTCCAAATGGGGATCATTAGATCCTCTTGTGATGAATCCCTCCATGTCTCGGGGCCCAAAGATCTGAAGGGTAAAGGAAAGAAGCAGAAGAACTCAAAAACTAAATTCGAAGCTCCTAAGCCTAAAGTTGAAAACTAGCAGCATGAAGATTCTTTTGGCTCAAAGAAGAACAAAGGAAAAGGGCATCATGGAAAGGAGAAAGTCAAGTGTTCATACTACGGGAATGGATTCCACCCTGAACATGATTGCATGAAGAATAAAATTGATGAATCTAACTCTCTCCTTGAGATAAATCACATCAATCTTTTGGAAAGCTTTCGGAGTAGAGATCAACAAGATCAGGAACACAGCATGAAAGAGGTCATGCCCTCATGGCAAGCACTTCGAAGTCCAAAGCACTCTTGATAGATTCTAGAGCTTTGAACCACATGATGGCTGAAAGAGACTCTTTCTCATCTTTGGAGACCAGCAAATCCATCCCCATCCACATGGGAGATGACTCCACC
Source organism: Pseudotsuga menziesii (assembly GCA_001517045.1). Taxonomy (NCBI): domain Eukaryota; kingdom Viridiplantae; phylum Streptophyta; class Pinopsida; order Pinales; family Pinaceae; genus Pseudotsuga; species Pseudotsuga menziesii. Next base: position 936,708 of record LPNX010252096.1, on the reverse strand, counting down.
ATCATTTCAGAAGGACAAGGTATTGTTGATCTTGAGAATGGCTATTTTTCAAATGTTTTGTATGTACCATCTCTGGCATCAAACCTCCTGAGTGTTTATCAAATGACACATATGGGAGTTCCCAAGAGAGTATCCTTCAGCCCGAATGATTTAGAGATCATGGAACTTGCATCCGGGAAACTTGTTACAAAAGGCCTTGCAAACCATCATGCAAAAGCCTATGAGTTTTCCCATTTTGTGGCGGATGCAAAGCCCACTGCACTGCTGACTCATGGAAATGAAGCTAGTAGACTGTGGCATGAGAGGTTCGACCATCTGAAATTCAAATAATTGCAGCAATTATAGAAAAATTCCATGGTTGAAGGCCTCCCGGTCATCAAGGCAACCACTGGAATTTGGAAGGGCTGTGTTGTTGGAAAGCACCCTGAGCACAAGTTCGATCGGGGGAAGGCAAGCCGAGCTACATGCATCTTGGGACTGATACATTCTGATATCAGAGGTCCCATGCCTATCACATCCATGAATGGATCAAGGTATGTTCTGAATTTTATTGATGATTTTTCTAGGTACACATGGGTCTTCTTTATCAAAAAGAAGTCTGAAGTCTGTGAAAAAATCACTAAATTGAAGGTCTTGCTTGAGAATGCATTTGGACAAAAGATCAAGACCTTGAGATTTTATAATGGTGGGGAGTATGTCATTAATTATTTTCTGCACATATTCTCCCAAATTGGTATTCATTTCCAGCATTCAATTCCATACATTCCCCAACAGAATGGTGTAGCAGAAACGAAGAATCGGTCTCTCAAGGAGATGACCACCTGTATGTTGGAATCAAAGAAGTTGGATGCAAATTTGTGGGATGAAGCCATGCATGCTGCAGCATACATTCAAAATAGAGTTCCACACTCATCCATGAAATGGAAGACCCCTTTTGAAGCACTTCAGACACAAGTCGGATGTGTCGAACCTGCGGGTGTTTGGGTCCATTGCATGGGCCCGAATTCCACTTGATAAAAGGAGGGATTTGCAACCGCAAAGAATAGAATGTCTATTTATTAGGTATATAGATGAATCAAAAGGTTTCAAGCTGCTAGATATCAAAACAAAATATATCATCATCGAAAGGAGTGTCAAGTTCGATGAGCCTCTTCAGGAGGTGGAACTAGTGAAGGAGAAAACTGTTGAATTTCCTTCCTATTCTACTGAATATTTGGATGATGAAATTGGGGGTGATGAACCTGATTTGGATCCTATGATTTATGATATCAATGTACAGAAAACATAATATTATGAATCAGAACCTGAAGTACAAAATCATCTCCCAACATGGGCCCGATAGACACTCTCCTCCGTAGGAGATAACATTGGAAATCCAGATGATCCAAGGAGAACCCGGTCTGATTTCCAAAGAGCAGGTATTACACTCTCTTGTCCTAATTATTTTCTATCTGAATATTGTTATTTGATGATAATTTCAGACCCAAATTCCTACTACCATTCTCGGAAGGATCCGATATGGCAAGTTTCCATGGATGAAGAGATGAATTCTCTTTAGAAAAACACTACTTGGGAGCTAGTTTCTCTTCCTGTGGGAAGGAAATTGGTTCAATGCAAGTGGGTGTTTCAGACTAAGTTTGATGAATATGGAAGCACCCGAAAATATAAGGCAAGGTTGGTGGAAAAAGGTTTCTCCTAGGTCCAAGGTGTGGACTATCATGATACTTTTGCACCGGTTGCAAAAATGGACTCCATCCGCATAGTTTTGGCAATTTCAGCATCTAAGCACTGGGAAGTGCATCATATGGATGTTAATTTAGAATTTATGCATGGAGATATTCATGAGGATATATACATAAAGCATCTTGAGGGCTAAATCTCTGATCCATGTTTGGTTTGCAAGATAAAGAAGTCATTATACAGGTTAAAACAGGCCCCAAGAGAGTGGTATTCCAAGATGGATGCCTTCCTTCTCTCGCAAAACTTCCAAAGGTGTAGATCAGATCCAAATGTGTATATAAATAAGTTTCATGGTCATTTGATTATTATTGTTTTATATTTTGATGAATTATTGATCACAGGTAGCACAGTTGCTTCTATTTCAGTCATCAAAACTGCTCTCCACAATTCATTTGAAATGAACGATTTGGGGCTCTTAAAACAATTTTTGGGGCACGAAATTGAGCAAAATTCTGATGGGATAATGGTCACTCAATACAAATACATATCATACCTATTATTAAAGTTTAACATGGCTGAATGTAGGCTTGCACCATTCCCTTTACTTTCAGGGATCGGCGTTGAAGAAGGAAAAAGAACACCTCCCATGGACTGCACTATTTGTCGACAACTGATTGGTAGCTTGTTGTACTTGACTCATTCTCGAACTGATATCTGTTATGACATGAATTATATATCAATATACATGTAGCAGCCCCATGATATTCATTGGAAGGCATCCAAGAGAATCCTCCAGTACATTCAGGGAACCAGGACCTACGGCTTTCACTATGCTGCAATCTCCGAGCTAGAGCTGGTTGGATACGCAGATTCTGATTGGGCAGGTGATTCTATTGATCAAAACTAAAATTTTGGATATGTATTCATGTTTTCTGGTGGCCCCATTTTCTGGTCTAGAAAAAGCAGGCCGCCATAGCATTGTCTTTAACAGAGGCCAAGTATCGAGGAGCGGTGAATGCTTGCATCCAAGCTGTTTGGTTGCAAGGCATTCTTTCAGAGTTTGATCTTGGTAGTAATTTTTCCACTATCCTCTTTTGTGAAAATCAAAGTGCTATTAAGATATCCATAGATTGAGTTACCAGGAAGAGGACCAAGCATGTAGAGATACACATGCACTATATGAGGGAGTTAGTGCATGACGGGACCATCATTCTGCAATACTACATGACTGATGAGTAGATTGCAGACATCTTCACCAAGATATTTTCAAAAAATAAGTTCACTTACCTCCGTTCATTGTTGGGGGTGAGCTCATCAGGGTGATCCAACTACTTTCAGTGTTCAACTTGAGGGGGGGGGGTTTCCCACTGGGTTTTCCCTCTTTTCCTCACTTATTTTTTTTTTTAGCATTGTTTGAGTTTTATCATTGTATAGGGTGACCTGTGGCCTTTGTTTCTGGGGCCCTATCATTATTATGCACTTTATGTTTTCTACTCCTCCTGATTATAGCTTAAGGGGGGATGTTGGAGACATTTACCACCATACACACTCATTTTGGTCAATTTTTCCTAGTTAAACCACTATCCTAAGTTTTATTGACTTAATTGACATCAGAGGAGCACTATATGACATCAGCATGAGCACACCCACACCTACCTTTAGTCAAGGAGGCTAACTTAACCTTCTCCTACATTCGGGGAGGCTGACTAGAGCACTCTAAGGGTGATCTGAGTGTCATAAATGCACTTTATTTCTAACTGACGGTTACAATCAGTTAAACAAAGCAGTGAAGGTGCCTCCCTTCATTAAATTGATTATTTAATGAACTGGAGTCAACAGGGGCACCTCCAACCACTTCTGATGGTTAATTACACTTCAGTTAACCTCATCAAGGTTCATTGGAGTCATTAATGCGCTACCACTTGTTGGTTGGCTTGTAGTGACATGTGTCTGAGCTACTTTCAGTTAGACTCAGTCATTTATTGCACTTCAACTTCAATTAGGGCTCAGTTGAGTCAATTAGGGTTTTGATCAGTGGTTAACTTGAGTGTTGATTGTGGTTTACATTCAGTTAAGCTAGACTCACTCATTCAATTCGAATGAACTCCTTAGGAATTTGAATTGTCTTGGCATTCATGCTTTTGTCATGATCATTGTATTGTATTATTCATTATTCATTTGATTATACAGAGCTACTACTTCCATTGCAACACCATTTTGCCAATTTTATGATTATCTATCTGTATTCTTTGTGAGACCGTGTTTTCAGTTCCTAGACCACTGTGACAAATTAATATCATGTGGCACTATAAAAAATAAACCTTTCTACCATACTTCATTAGCATGAATGCTGCAAAATTTGGAAGTGTAGGATGTAGGAGAAAGAAAAAACTCACCCAAATGGTCAGAAATTGAAATTTTTTTATCATTTGAAGGATCCATAAGGGTATGATTATGCAACTCCCTTAAAAATTCAAAACTTTCCTCATGGGTTGGTTCCAATGTGGTGGAATCATGCACTTCAAAAAGTGTGTAACCATTTTCAAGAGGAAACTCAATTTCCTCTTCCACCACAACAAGTGATTGGCTCTCATCAATATCATCTTCAAACACATAAAGAACCTGCAATTTTTCATTTTTCTCATGACCCATCATGTCATGAGAATCCTCCAATAAATCTACCATATGAAAATATGAGACATAGGAGGAAGAACAAGTATCTTGAAACCTCTCAATAAATTGCTTATTTTGAATTTTGAGATTATGAATATCCTAATTATTATTCAAGTATGCTTCATGTAAACATTCATTAAGCTCAATAAATTGTTTCTATAAAAAATAAAAGACATGAAATTACCTTCGATGTTGCACATTTTTGTTTGAATCTTCTCCATGTCTTCAAGGAAGGATGACTCCTCCAATGAAGAAATTTTCCAACAAGAATTTGACACCAATGCTTCAGTGTGATGGAGTATGCTAAGGGCCTCATGGATATCCATTTCACTCATATTCAAAGACCCTTCAATGAAGGATGGTTCATGAGAGTGAACCTCCTCTTCTTCTTTCTTATTGATTTGATTAACTTCTTGAAGCTCATGTGTTGATGGGGAAGTTGATCTTGGTTCTTCATTATATGTCACAAGGTATTAATATTAATTCTTATGAGAAATTTATCTTGCAGAAACATTTTCAAATATTATCTTTATGTCACCAACATAGATTTGTGATCACCCATCAGTAGGTAATCCTTCATAGTTCAAGAATCCATCAATAGATGCCCTTTGGTCCATGTATACAGTAGAATGTGTCTCAGAATGATATTCAATAGATTTAAGGTAATATTATTCATTCTAATGTGATGTTTCCTCATTATTTTCAAATTTACTTGTGAGTGACTTTCGATCCTCTTGATGTAATGTTTTTTTCTGCTTCATCACCCACATAACTTAGTGGCTCCTTGGTCTCCTCAATATTTGTGGATTGTTGATTGTTACATAATGAGTTCAAATATTCCTTGTTGTTCCTAAATACATTCAAAAAATCATAAAATTATTCAAAATGAATGGTATTATGTGTCTCTCCATGATGGAAACTTCTTTTACCCCTTGCTTCCATCTTACCCCTAAGTTGGTTAGCCACCAATTCAAACTCTTGCATAAGATGCTTGGTTGTATCATACAAATATGAATGAATGAGTTTCTTAAATTCATCTCTATAATCCATAACTTCAATAGGTTCCAAGAAAATTATATGATACCACTGTAATTTCTCCTTTTACAAATTTTGAATAAAAATGCAATTCGGGAAAAATTAGAGCTTAACTAATCATGACAGTAGAGGGTTTCAACTTTCACCAAATGGTCCCGAATTTGAAAGGATATGGTATGGTGAGTATTAAAACATACCAAGTTTTTTTATAGATATTTTTTATTAGACTTTATACCTCTACAACCTTGTTTTGGGATGATGAAAAAAAGCCAAAATTACTAGGAAATGGTGATGAAATCCACCCTAGGGTGTAGGCCAACTGGGATTCCCAACTCATGTACGGACCCAAAAATTTGTAAGAAGAGTATGGGGAATGATATAATAGATCATGGAATGTCATTACACATGGTTATTAGTTCTGAAAACTGGTTATAGAGTTCCACATTCGTTTAATAACTTTCAGTGAGATTGCTTATGGGGAAATTGCTTAACTAGCTCGATTTTGACATATGAAAGGTAGAGTTAAAGGTTAGGATTATGATGTGACATAAATGGAACATATAAATAATAAAATTTATTCCCCAAAAGTATTAAACACCATATAAATCCCTTCATACAAGTATGTTATACAACTCATTCAGTATGTGAGTCAAATACACGAAAACTAGTGAATTAGTAGCATGGAATTGCAAGAGTTTCACATATGTATTTCTTGGATTTCAAGATGAATATAATATGGAAATGAAATTACAGAGTATTAAATAATATATGGCTTACAAAAAACCATAAAACGCATATAAACAGGTTTGATATACGCATATACATGTATTTCTAATATTTCGACTTATATATAATATGTATATGATATTAAATATCCACGAATCATGTATCAAATATTAGGAATCAACTATACCCAGCAAAGCGCAAGCACCACTCCAACAAGTGCGCCATTAAATGAAAGTGTGGGGGGATAGAGAAGAAGGAACGAGAGAATGGGGAGATAGCTGAGAATTCAACTCTATGGACCTTCAACATGAAAATAAATATACTTAATTAATATCACATGAGAGTTATTAATGGCCTCTCCATCAACCAATTTGGAATGGAATCCAACTCCCTCAAAATTGGTTCACAAGCAGGGAGAGTGAACACTCACCATGCAATGGACAAGCAAAATCTCTCCAAAATTCCAAAGGCCAATTAAGAAATGATAAAAATATATTCTAACTCCTCTTTAAATCCTTTTATTAAATTCATTAGGCATACTAATTTATAATTTACCTCCATGGGCTTCATCCAACTCATCTTAGTGGTTTAGTATCTCTCATGACACTTGTCTTCCTCTTCATGCTCCAATTCTTTCCCCAATTCGAATGGTTGCCTCTAACTCCAAAATTAAACCTATTGGTGGATATTTTTATCCCTGTCATGTAATATTTTCCATATGCCATCAATCATGTCTGAATTTTTCATACTTGTCATAGAATATTCCATCATTTTTTTCATAGGGTGCATAAAATCTTCTTCCATGTGACACACCTTGTCTTCTAGTCTCTTCCTCTTCCATGGGAGTTATCCTCCTTTACCAATTCGAATTACTTGGATCATTATATGATATTTGAAACCATATAGCCATACAATAATGTTACATTACCTATGTGTTAGAATTTGGATGAATATCATGCCAAGTGTGGGGGAATCTAGTCACCCAAAGGTTCCACAAGCTTCCAAGTGTCTTCATGAACCCATCCCACCTTATTTTATTAGAAATTATCATTTATATGACCCATTTAAATTTTAATGTGGTAAACTAAAGTTATTTTGGGTCCCATATCCCCTTATTACAAAATTTATGTCTCCATCTCAACCTAGGGAACTACCAGGTTGGTGAAGCATTATTTGCAAAATAGTCTTATTTGGAAATTATTTAATTGGTGACATGAAAATATCTTATGAGATAGAGATCACCCACAATTCCTTGAATATCACACAGCAGGACCTTCAAGAATTAGATATGAAAAATCATCAACTTCATGAGGAGTTGAGTGAGTTACATACTTCATCCTACATGGCAGATAATCAATTGCATATGGTGAGTTGAACTATTTATGTGATGGAGGAAACTCATGTGAGGGTTGACCATGAGGATAAATCATATTTGTAGGTACTTGGGGAGAGAACTGACATGGATAATTTTTACCAAGGACTTGTTTTGCATCAGGAGGATTATGAGTTTCCCATATGGGAGAGATACTTAGTCATGAAGGAGAAAGATGAGCATTTTGTTTATAGACCAACCAACAAAGGAGTATATGCATCCACGCACAAGAGGAACTTAATATTATATTAGAGAGAATCATAGAGGATGAAATTAACATTTGGATTTATGAAAATCCAATTCGGTGGTGGGATCCTTGCATCCTTCGTAGTGATGGATTTTTTTAGGTGGTAATTAAGATTGGAGGGGTGCAACATAGATATTAGGATCCTAGTATTACTTGGTTCAACAATTTAGAACCTGGAACATGAGGTTGATCTATTAAACTATTTCAATAGGGTATCCATGTAGAGCAAGGGACTAGTTTCGTATGTGGGAGACCTTATGATGGATGGATATAGTCTTTTCCTACTTGGTGTCCTACTAGACTACAAGAGTCTCTAAGCATGGAGATTATGCATTGAATAGGTGGGTGAAGTAGGACCTTTTCATTTCTTATGTTCATTTGGGACCATGAGATATTTATTGGACTCAGTTGTTTCAACTAAGTTGTTGATAAGATAGTAGGTGATATGGATCCATCTCTTGAGGGAATGATTATATTTCATTAGCAACCCAAAATCATGACCAATGATCATGAAAAAATTCATTTTCCTATATTTATGATAGAGTATGGAAGAAGAATGGTAACCTTCACTTAGTTGACTATGCAGGATATTATGTATGGTGGTAGATTCAGTTTTTATATATTTTTTCAGTTTCTAGATCTAGGAGAGGAGGATGCATTCATAGTATGATAGTGGGATTCTTATTATCATAATGGTGCATTGGAATCTTGGTGGTACCTTTTATCATATGGGGATCTTGGAGTTATAGTGCTAATTAGATTTATTGCAATAGGCCCGAAGGTGAGAGTCAATATTGGTTTTCACAAGATGAGATTCTTAGTGGATCAATTTAGTGGGAAGTCTATTGAGTGGTCGTAGTATAGATTTAACCTTCTTAGTAGCATTGGTTAAGAGGATTCTTATGGAAATTATTTGCATGACCATATATTGACCACTATATACTTCACATCCTTTTTTCACAGTGGTCTAGGAACTGAAAACACAGTCTCACAAAGAATACAGACAAATATGCATAAAATTGGAAAAATGGTGCTGCAATGGAAGCAACATCTCTGTATAATCAATGAATAATGAATAATACAATACAATGATCATGCAAGATGCATGAATGCCAATACAATTTTAATTCCCAAGAAGGTCATTCGAATTGAATGAGTGGGTGTAGCTTAACTAACTGTAAGCCATAGTAAACACACTAGTTAACCAACTGATCAAGTGCCGATTGACTCAATTAAGTCCTAACTGAAGTCAGAATGCAATGAATGACTGAGTCTAGCTGAAAGTAGCTTAGACACATGTCACTGCATTCCAACCAACAAGTGGTAGCGCATCATTAACTCCAATGAACCTCGATGAGGTTAACTAAAGTCAAACTGGTTATCCAAGGTGGTTGGAGGTGCCCCTATTGACTCTAGTTCATAAATATTAATAAAAAAATCAATATAATGAATGGAGGCACCTTCACCACTCATATTAACTAATTGTAACCATCAGTTAGCAATTAGGTGCATTTATGACACTCAGATCACTCCCAGAGTGCTCCTTTTTTGAAGGAGGAATCCCAGTTAGCCTCCCCGAATGAAGGAGAAGGCTTAGTTGGCCTCCTTGAATGAAGGTAGGTGTGGGTGTGCTCATGTGGATGTCATAGTGTGCTCATATGATGCCGATTAATTTAATAAAAATTAGGATAGTGGTTTAACAAGGTCAAATTGACCAAATTAAGTGTGTATGGTGGGTAAATGTCTCCAACACCCCCCCTTAAGCTATACTCAGGAGGAGTAAAAAAAATGCATGAAATGATAGGGCCCTAGAAACAAAGGCCATAGGTCACCCTGTACAATAAATTAACTGCTTAATATAACCAAGGAAATGGGAAAAACCTCATGGGAAAAATACCCCCCCTCAAGCTAAGCAGTAAATCAAGAAATTTTTGGTTCTTCTATGCAGCAACATCCTGATATTGTGCATGTGAACCTATGAATCAAAAATAAATGAATATTTCTAGAGGAATATTCCTCTTTGGAAGAAGAATAATGTGCTCAAATGAATCAGGAACATAGACAGCTGTAGGATGAAAATTGGACCCATGTAGAGCAACTGAATTCAACTGATAAGAGAGAAAAAGTTCTTAAGGATTCGAACCATGTGTGGAAAACTCAAGAAAATGATATGTTGCAGCCTTTAATAGAAAACCATGAGTGGTAAAATCATCCCCAACTCTTACGATCAAGTGTCCAAGCAGATGCAGAATGTCTTCCTCTTTACTAGTTCTGTGAGGAGATGAGCATGTGACCAAAGGTAGAGAAGCCCTGGGACTGTTGAGAGAAAATGATTGAGCTCCATAATCTAATATATCTTCATAAATATCTAATTATTCACAAAATAAAATATCAGCAACCTCATAAGAGGAAACTAACACCAAATTCCTAGCAGCAAATTTGAAGAAGAATTGCGGTACTTGATTTTTCACACCGAAATTGGTGAGAGCAGCTTCAAGCAGTACTGAAAGCTCTTGGATTTTAAAATTTGAACCAAATAATATCATATCAGAAAGTAAATTATATCCAAATAGTTTCACAACAGATCCAAAATTGTGAAATGAAATCAAATGCGCAGCAGCAGTTTCGAAGGAGACTTGTGGTACTTGTTTCTTCACACCATTGATGAGAACAACTACAAGTAGTACTAAAGGTTTATGAACCTTAAATTTTGAACCAAGAAATATCAGATCATATCCAAATAAGATCATATCAGATCCAATAAGGTTCATATCATATCCAAAAGTATGGTCAACCGAGACGGTGGATGCACAGTTGTCTTTTTCTTCAAAATTATGAATTTTGGTGCATGCAATCCTGCAGGAATTTGTTGGAAGATCTAGATCATGGGGAGAAAATTTATCACTCTTGTAATCTGATATTTTTTCCAAAATATCCAATTTATTACATATTTTCACACCAGCAGCAAAAGTAGAGGGAGAAAAATCAAAATTCTCTTCACTTTCGGAAGCAATTATTGGTAAATTTTGCACATAATTCAAAGGAAAATCACTGGTGAATGTTTACATGGAAGTGAAACAGTGTTTTTATTCAATATCAAAGATTCAAATTTCTTCTTCTATTTCATCCATATGAGGAGATGAGATATCAGAGATCTCACAAACTTTCAGAGTGTAGAAGGATCAAGTCGATAAGTCGACTTGAACGAGAGCTAACTTAGTCGATCAATCGACTAAGTCGATTGGCCGACTTAGTCGATCAGCCGACTAAGTCGGTCAACCGACTAAAATCTAGAGAATAGGTCGGCCACCTAAGGTCATGTCGGTTCACCGAACCGACAAGTAGTTATTTTGTAACTGTTCGGTAAATCATATATATTAGGCTGTTGAGCCAGATGAGAACTCAATTCATTTCTCTATGTTGTATGGACTCATTTATATAATATAATCTGTTTATTCACCTATATTTTCTTATCTCTTGTCTCTATTTTATATTTATATATCTTTTAGTGTGTATTATTGGTAACCTTATGTGATCTGTGAGATTACAACACGGAGCATCAGGAGAAGGAGTCATTGCAAGGAGACTTTCTTCAGTTCAAATTGACTGTGTAGAAGATTATGCTTCTTCTTCATCTTGAACAACTTCATCAGAGAGAGTAGATGGAGATAATTTTGAGTAAATAACTCTTGTGGTGCTGGATGTGATCTCCAAAGTGCTATTATGATCCTCATTGTGCTTACCAAATGTTTTTTTCAATTTTTTCCAGAGATCCTTTGGGTATTCAGTAGAACCAATAAGGTAGCGCAAGCTAGGAGAAAGGGCCAGACATATTGCTCCAAAAGCTCTATCACCATAATTTTTCCATTTATTCTCATTCTCATAAGACTCTTTTCCAAGTCCAATAGACACCTCATAGAGACCTTTCCTCTTAAGAGATGCAATCATTTCAACTTCCATTATGAATAGCTTGTGAATGGGGTGAGAAGAGGGACTGATGAGTCCATTCGAAGTTGTACTTGTTAAAACTTGCAAATCACAAAAAAAGGGGCATCGTAAGGTCGAATAAATTGCACATTTTAGGATTTCATCACACCCAACATAATTGATCAAGCAAGCTTGATCAACAATTCCTTTACTTGGGGTATTAAGTGGTAAGCCTTGGCTTCTAGTGTAGTGCTGGAATTTTGAGCTTTTGCTCAATTTTTCATGCAAGATTTGTCAAAAACCATGTTTTTGAGAGATCTGAGCTTTCTCCCACCGTGAGCTCCGATACCATATTAATTTGTCATAGTGGTCTAGGAACTGAAAACACAGTCTCACAAAGAATACAGACAACTATGCATAAAATTGGCAAAATGGTGCTACAATGGAAGTAGAAGCTTTGTATAATCAACTAATAATGAATAAAACAATATAATGATCATGCAAGATGAATGAATTCCAAGACAACTTGAATTCCCAAGGAGGTCATTCGAATTGAATGAGTGGGTTTAGCTTAACTGACTGTAAGCCACAGTAAACACACTAGTTAACCAACTGGTCAAGTGTTGATTGACTCAACTGAGTCCTAACTGAAGTCAGAGTGCAATGAATGACTGATTCTAAATAAAAGTAGACCAGACACATGTCACTGCATGCCAACCAACAATTGGTAGCGCATCATTAACTCCAATGAACCCCGATGAGGTTAACTAAAGTCAAACTGGCCATTAGAGGTGGTTGGAGGCGCCCTTGTCGACTCCAGTTCATAAATATTAATAAAAATAATCAATATAATGAATGGAGGTGCCTTCACCACTCAACTTAACTAATTGTAACCATCAGTTAGCAATTAGGTGTATTTATGACACTCAGATCACTCCTGGAGTGCTCCTTGTTTGAAGGAGGAAGCCCAGTTAGCCTCCTTGAATGAAGGAGAAGGCTTAGCTGGCCTCCTTGACTGAAGGTAGGCGAGGGTGTGCTCATGCTAATGTCATAGTGTGCTCATCTGATGCTGATTAAGTCAATAAAACTTAGGATAGTGGTTTAACAAGGTCAAATTGACCAATTAAGTGTGCATGGTGGGTAAATGTCTCCAACACCATGGCATCATTTTCAGCCATAGATTTGTTCATCTTGGGGGTATATAGAGTTGGTGATTTTGTCCATTTAAAGCTATAGCCATATAAATAGTCACTACTAAATAAGGAGGAAAATAAATGGTTTGTCCATTAAGTTGGGGAAATAAAGAAGGTAATTTCCACACTCAAATTTAAAATTGCTTGAGTGCAAGCAATCTTAGGCGGGGAGGACTATAATGTCCCCAAATTTTGATTATTAACCATTTGAGAGAAATGAATTAAATTTGGAATATCATGGGTTATAGTGATTTTGCAAATTTAAATTCAAAGTCTATAAGGGGTGATGTGTATCAGAATGTTTCTATTAAAATGGTGAAATATTCATAAATGAGGTGGAAATAGTCCAATTCATTCAATGAGGGAGCATAGGAGGATAAAATGGGTCCACAAGGAAGTTATAGCACCACCAAATCAAGGAAAGCATCCAAAAATTTGAATTCTAAGGAAGAGTAAGTCCCTATAAGTTTCATGAAGAGGTATCTATGGAATATTATGATAGATTCTATGACAAGAATCTATGAGAACTTATGACATAATCTATGATAAATTATGACAAGGCAACTGATAAATATATCCCAGGGAAGGCGCGTGAGGGAAGAGTGCACCAAAGGGGAGTTGTAACTCCCACTAAATAAATGAGGCATATACAAATTTGAATTCCAAATATGACTATAGGATAAATGAATTTTTTTTGTAGAATAATCAAAACCCAATTGATACCTAGGAAGTAAAATTTAATCATTTCGGTTAAATTCCTAGGTCCTACACTAGCTAGTTGGCATCCACTTGCACTTTTGTGGTCAAACTTGCCTAAAATGACTCTAGGATAGCTTTGGAATGGTTGTGGATAATATTTAAACAACCCATCAGACTTCCCATTTTAGTAAGTGCACATTCCTGCCTTATCCATAGTTTCTTGCTTTTTTAGTAGCTTTTAATGCAAAAGGTGAAAGTTAGTCTAAGGCAACTACCTAGTTTTTTACACAACTCACCCTCCTTATTTTTCTCTCCTAAAAGCATAATTTTGTCCAATTTCCTTCACTTATGAGCTTTAACAACTCATTCAACCAATTATTGACCTTCTTGACACATTAGGAAAGTGTTTTATGCACCTATGGGGGATTTTCACTAGATTAGTAAGCTTGATTTTGTGCTGATTCGAATAAAATATCTATGCATTAAAACATATGATGTAATTATATATGTTGAAAACCTATTTTTTCATAATTTTGGATGTTGTCAAGTTATTCAATCAAATTTTATGTTATTCACCATTTTTAGTCTCCATTTTGAGTGAATCTATGCATGTTTTTCAAGCAATTTTGTGAGTTCAATTGATCTAAGCTTGGGATAAATTTACAGATGGTATCAGAGCCTTGGTAGATTGATCGTTATACTCTTATATTTATTTTTCAGTATCGGCATCACTCACTGGGAGTGCATTATGTTTTTTCAAGGGAGCAGTTGCTGAAGAATGGATCAATCTCGCCATATCATCTTGACTCCATTCAAGTAATTTTAATGGAAGGAACAGATGGAGATTTTGGTGAGAAGAAAACACCTCTAGATAGTGACCATCGCATTTGAGGCTAAGAATAATGCAACATTAGATAATATTAAATGACATAATAGGAGAGATAATGCGTATGGTCTCTTGTGTCTCAGCATTTCTAGAGACCTTGTTTTCCATCTTAATGGATTGGCATCACCAAATGAAGTATGGGAGAAGCTTCAAACTTTATTTGGGAATACAGATGAAATTAGTAGACATAAACTAGATAATTATATGATTTCACTAAGTCCAAGAAACTTTTAATCCTTGCAAGTCTACTTCTCCAAGTTCAAATCACTGGTTTTGCAGTTGAAGCAGTGTGGTATCGAAAAGAAAGATGAACAACTTGTATTGGACATAGTTTCAAATCTTGGTCCTGACCACTCAATTATGTTTGAACGTCCATTCCATAAAGTTGACAGCTTGAACCTAGAAGATGTCTTCACTGGCATATTTCATGAAATCCTTGACCCCAGAGAAAGACAAATTGGTTGCGATGGACACCATCTAGCCTTCCAATGATCAAGATTTGGTTACCCAATATTCGAAGGTGGATTCGAAAGGGAACAATAAGTCTAAGAATCCTCCTGATAAAAAAGGACATAAGTCCAAGTCCCATGAGGTGTCCTCAAACTCCAAGAAGAATAACTCGCAGAAGAAGAAAGGTAAAGGTTAAATGAGCAAGTGTGCATATTGTGCTAGGGGTTTTCATCTTGAGAGCTCTTACACAAAGAAAAAAATCAATATGTTGAATCAAATTCTAGAAAATCACAACATCTCTCTTACATAAGGCACAAATAAGAAGGAAGGAGGATCTAGTTCTGAAGACAAGGATAGATTTCATGCCCTAGTTGCAAGCACTGTAAGATATCCTTCCTTTATCATTGATTCTGGAGCTTTAAGGAACATGGTTTCAATAAGGGAGGCCTTCTCCTATCTTGATGATTCAAATGGTCCAAATATTTTGTTGGGAGATAATTCTAAAACTAAAATTAAGGGAAATGGTAGAATAGATCTTGACCATGGTTCCTTCAATAATGTTTTGTAGGTCCTAGATCTTGCTGCTAATCTCTTGTCAGTCTATTAGATGAACCACATTGGGTCTCCTAAGAAGGTTGTTTTTACTCCCAATGATGTTGAAATATCCGAGATTTTGAATGGTAGAGTC
This sequence comes from Pseudotsuga menziesii, assembly GCA_001517045.1. NCBI lineage: Eukaryota > Viridiplantae > Streptophyta > Pinopsida > Pinales > Pinaceae > Pseudotsuga > Pseudotsuga menziesii. The sequence continues at coordinate 921,132 of LPNX010252096.1, read as the reverse complement.
ATTGCTAAAGGTGTTGTAGATAACTGTTTGAAGATATACAAGTTCTCACACTTCTTTCCCTTCTCAAAACCTTCTACTCTCCTCACTCATGCTAATGAATCCATCAAGATTTGGCATGAGATATTTTTCCATATAAATTACAAATACCTTTCAGATTTGTGTGACAAAGACATGGTCATAGAGCTTCCAAAGATCAAGTTTTCCAAAGGAGTATGTCAGGGTTGCATCCTAGGAAAACACCTAGAGCATAAGTATGAGAGAGTCAGTCATGAGCAAACCTCAACACCTCTTGAGCTCATCCACAATGACATTGATTTTAATTTTCCTCATATGTCCATGAGGCAAGCCAAGTATGTATTAACCTTCATAGATGATATTTCCAGATAATATTGGGTTTACTTCCTTAAGCATAAGTCTGAATTTTTTTACCTCGTCAAGGTTTTTAAAGACTTGGTTGATAACTAGTATAGAAGAAAAGTCAATATCCTCATATCTAATAATGGTGGTGAGTACGTCAATTTTGATTTCATTAAATATTGTGAAGATGTAGGTATATATATGAAACACTCTATTCCCTACACACCTCAGCATAATGGTGTTTCTCAGAGGAATAATATATCTCTCAAGGAGATGGATACATGTATGATGGAGTATAATACGTTTCCACCAAAGTTTTTGGTTGAAGTATAACATGTGAATCCTACATCCAAAATAGGGTGCCTCACAAGCATCTTGATGGAGTCACTCCTTTTGAATCTTGGAGCGGGAACGAGCCAGATGTGTCTCATTTCAAGAGTTTTGAGTCTAAGGCATATGATAGAATTCTGATAGAAAAGAGGAAGGTTTTGGAACCCCAACATCAAGAGTGTCTATTTGTTGGGTATTTTGGAGATTCCAAAGGGTATAACCCGATCAAAATGAGAAATCAAAGAGAATTTATTGAAAGGAGTGTTCAATTTGAAGAAGATCATATGCCAGCAACAGAAATCAGAGAGTCCTCTTCACCACCTCCACCTTTGACTTCAAGTGAAGAGGATGATATGTTTTATTATTCTGATATTTCTAATAATGATTATTTAATTTCAGATCCTAACACTCCTACAAGGACAAAGTGGGAAGAAAATACCATTCATGTAGCTAGGGAACTAGCTGGGAATCCTAATGATCCTAGTATAACTAGATCTTAATTCGAGAGTGCCCTTTCTTCCAAGGAACCCTTCTATTAAGTTTTTAATGGTTATACAAGATCTAATAACATTTAGAATCATACAATCATAACCATTTACAAAAGGATCAATGAAAGAGATAAAATAACAACCACTCAAAAGAACAAATAGATTTATCCTAGGAAACCCTCATGGGGAAGAAAACCCAACAAATCTTCCTCTATATAGATGTATCAAAGTACAAAGACAAAACACCAAATATGTGCTCCTTCTCCTTCCAAATATGTATATCTCTCTCTCCTATGCGCTATACATAAGTGAGTGTGTGTGCTCAAATGAGGAACACAACTCCTTTATTTATACTCTCTTACGCTTGACTTTTTCCCTAACAAGTCGGCCCCAACAAACTTACTGGGAGGACTTCACCTAGGAATTCACAAAATAACATTATATTATATTCAGGAGAGTTCTAGTTACCCAAATTACAATGGAGGTTTTACCTCATGACTTTACGATGAACAAATACAATAGTAAAATCCCTAAGGAAAAATAAAACATCTCCCATAGGTTACATTGATAAAATACATTTAGATTATTCTTTGAATTTACAATATTTCAACACTCCCCCATAACAAGAAGAGTATTATCCAGAAAACAATAACAAAAACTGTAGTAGCAAAGAGAGATATAGCATTTGAAACATCATCAAGGTGATACATCAATACGTCATTCGAAATTTTCAACAATCATTGGCAACTGGAACATCTTCAACATCTTCATTGTTGGAACATCATATTCTACATCACTAAGTATTCATATTTGATCTTCATCTTCTGCAGCAATCAATCTCTCGATCCTTTTCAGCATTTGATCACTTGATCCTCTATATCACTTGATCCTCTACAACACTCGATCGCTTGATCCTTTGTAGGAATCGATCTCTATATCCTTTGCAACACTTGATATCTTGATCAACATCATAATCTACAACCATACTTGATCTTTCGATCAACAATATAATCATAAAAAAAAACATAACTTGCAGCACACATGATCTAATTAAAGTATGATCAATCCCTATAACTTTGTGAAATAGGTCCAAGAACAATGCAATCCTACCACTTTCTCAGAGAAAAAAGTACATGGATTAAATTATGGTATGATCAGTCTCTATCACTTTAGGACATAAGTCTAAGGATGATGCAATACTACCACTTTCTCGGAGACCTAAGTCTATAGATTCAATTACAAGATGATCATTCCCTATCACTTTAGGACATAAGTCCAAGGATGATGTAATCCTACCAATTTCTTAGAGGTAGAAGTCTATAGATTCAATTACGGGTTGATAGGTCTCTATCACTTTAGGACATAAGTCCAAGGACGATGAAATACTACCACTTTCTCAGAAATATAAGTCTATGGATTCAATTACAAGTTGATCGATCCAAATTAGAGGAAATTTCAATTTAAAATGGGCCTTCCAAAAATAATACAAATTCTATGTCATCATGTATTAGCCAATCAAAATGATTTAAAATTCAAAAAGGGAGCACCTCTTAAGCAATTTTTTAATATAAATTCTGGGATAGGTATCATAAAAAAAATACTTTGTGTGTTCATATTTTTGACATATCTCCCTGTGTTTTTACTCAAATTTCGATCGGGAGAGATTGTTGGATGTAGAATTAAATTCCACATCCAACGAGTACCCACTTGACATACTTTTGACGACCCCCACTACCCCAAAAACAAGAAATACTTTTAAAAACATGATGATGACATCATCATCACATTTTTTATGGTATTTCTTGTTTTTGGGGTAGACAGGGCCGTCAAAAGTATGCTAAGTGGGTACTCGTTAGATGCGGAATTTGATTTCACATCCAAAGAGATATCCCGATCGAAATTTGAGTAAAAACACAGGGAGATATGTCGAAAATACGAAGAAAAAAATAGTTTTTTTATTTTATTTCTCCAAAATTAATAAATATTATTTTATTAATTTTCCTTTGGAGGCCCATTTTGAGTTGAAATTTCCTCTAATTCCTATCACTATAGGACATAAGTCCAAGGATGATTCAATCCTACCTTTCTAGGATATACATGTCTATGGATTCAATTATGGGATGATCAGTTTGTATCAATTTAGGACATAAGTCCAAAGACAATGAAATCCTCTCACAACACAGAGACAAAGATCTACAGATCACTTTAGGACTAATGTCTAGGGATGATACAATCCCACTTCAACATCACCAACCTGTAACTCCCCCATTTCGAGGAGCGTCCATATCATTAACCTGCTCCCCCTTTCTGAGGAGGGTCCATATCATTAACCTTCTCCCCCTTTTTCAAGGAGCTTCCATATCATCAACTGGCTCCCCCTTTTCGAGGAGGGTCCATGCCATCAACCTGATCCCTCTTTATAAGGAGGTTCCATATCATCAATGTTCCTCCTTGTGAGCAAAGTATGTAACATCATTGTTCCTCCCTGCAAGAAAACTATTCAACATCATCATTACTGTTCCTCCCTACAAGGAAAGTATTCAATATCATCATCATTGTTCCTCCCTATGAGGAAATTCTTCAACATAATCATAGATTGTCCTCCCCACAAGGAAAGTATTCAACATCACTGTTCCTCCTTTTGAGGAAGGTCTTTTCAGACTACACCAAGCTTTACTCGAGACAGAGGCTTGGTCAACACATCAACAACTTGCTCATTGGTACTCACATACTGGAGCTTTATACCTTCCTTATGTACCATGTCATATATATAAAAAATATCAGATTTCTATGTGTTTTGACTTATCATGAACAATGGGTTCTCTGTCATCTTTATGCAAATCTAGTTTTCACATAGAATAAATGTGGTATCTAGATCAAGGTTAAATAGACCTGACATATACTTCTAAAGTCATATGGCTTAACAACTAGTAGAACAAGCTGCTATATACTCTTCTTCAGCTGTACTGAGATAAACACTCTATTATATTTTTATCGTTTAATCAATATGATCTAGGATCTTATCTGAGAGAATAACATGCACAACAATAATCACAAGAGACAAGAGACACAAAGATTTTTCCTCGTGGAAACCATAAAGGAGAAAACCATGCAACTTCCTCAAAGATAGAATGAGCACCAATAGAAAAAGTAAAACCCAAGACTACAAAGAAGATCTCTGATAGTTGTTCTCTCTCTCACTTGTGTGGGATACTTCTCTCTCACTCATGTGCTACTATTGATTGAGTGTGTGTTTCAAATAGAGAGTCTCCCTCTCTATTTATACTTTTTTTCCACTTGACATTTACTCTACAGGGCCGACTTCTCTAGGAGAGTCTAATAACCCTAATACAACTCAACTATGGGGACTATTTCCCCACCTTACAATGAAGGGTTAACCTCAATGACTTTACATGACTTAATTTTATTAATGACTCTCCTGATCGAAGGAATAAACATCTCTGTCGGGGTACAAATAAATACAATAATAAATATTCAAGTGAATACATTTTGAAGTTACATATACATCAAAAATCCCTCTTAACTAGGAAGGTATTCTCTTGACACAGTTCATTAGCACAAGTATTCCTTACTGGATCATCATCAACATCACTGCTGCTGCTATCTTGAGAAATTGTGCTATCTCTCAAATCTACTCGTCATAGGAAGTTCTACAGAGCTAACCCTTTTTCATGCTAGATGTAGGCCTAGCCTCCATGTAGGTCTTCATCGACAAAGCCAACCATTTTTCATGTTGGATATAAGTCTACAGTGCCAACAATTTTTCATGCTGGATGTAGGTCTCCATCTACAGAGCCAACCCTTTTTCATGCTAGATGTAGGTCTACAACGCCAACTCTTTTTCATGTTAGATGTAGGTCTCTATCTACATATCCAACCCTTTTTCATGATAGATGTAGGTCTACAGTGCCAACCCTTTTTCATGCTGAATGTAGGTCTCCATCTACAGATCCAACCCTTTTTCATGCTGGATGTAGGTCTACAGTGCCAACCCTTTTCGTGCTGGATGTAGGTCTCCATCTACAGAGCCATCCCTTTTTCATGCTGGATGTAGGCCTCACCCTCTACAAGGTATTTATCTACAGAGCCAACCCTTTTTCATGTTGGAAGTAGGCCTCTCCCTATGCAAGGTATTTATATACAGATCCAACCCTTCTTCATGTTGGATGTAAGCCTAGCCCTCTGCAAGGTCTTTATCTTCATATCATCTCATTGTCACACGGAGCACAACCCAGATACACATAACACAACATTCACATTCATCGACATGGTAGGACACACCTACTAGCATCCGAGAAAGGCTTCAACACTTACATCCACCGGCATGGTAGGACACACCTACTACCATCCGGGAAGGGCTCATGTTTATCACTTCCCCTTGGAGGGAACCTTCATCTGAAGAACACTGAGCTTCTCTCTGAAGTACTCAAACTTCACTCTGACTAATAGCTTGGTCAATACATTAGCCATCTGCTCATTCGTCGCAACATAATGGATCTTCACTGATCCTCTTTACACCATATCCCTGATATAGTGACACTTGATCTTGATATGCTTCGACTTGTCATGGAACATAAGGTTCTTCAACAACTACAAACAGATATGGTTGTTGCAATATATACAAGTAGCATCCAACTGGAGATCAAATAGGTCAGATAGTAGCTTCCTCAGCCACACTGCCTCACAACTAGCCAAACAAGATGTGACATAATTTGCTTCGGTTGTACTCAGTGCCATGTAGGACTGCTTCCTGCTAAACCAAGAGATCACACCTAATCCCATACTGAAGAAGCACCCTGAAGTGCTCTTCCAATCAATGGAACTTCCTACCTAATTTGAATCCACATAACCCTCCAGTTTTATCTTCTAATTTGCCTCATACTTGAGCCCACAATAAACTATACCCTTCAAGTACCTCAAAATATGCTTTGTACCAATTAGGTGAACATGTTTCGGATCCATCAGGAACTGGCTTAATGTGTCCACGACAAAGCAAATATCTGGTCTCGTAATCGTTAGGTACATCAAGGACCCAATCATCTAATGATACATCGTGGCATCAATCAAATCTGTTGAAGCATCACTCAATAGCTTCAGGTTTGATTCCATAGGTGTGTCCATGGCCTTGCAGTCCATCATCTCGAACCTCTTCAGGATCTCCAATACATACTTCCCTTATCCAAGGGAGATTCCATTCACACTCTGCCAAACCTCCATGCCTAGAAACTAGTGCACCATAACCAAGTCCTTCATCTCGAACTTAGTAGCAAGCTTCCTCTTCGTGTCATTGATCAACCCATCCTCACCTGTCACAAATAGATCATCTACATACAATAGGGGTATCACTGGGTTCCCTTCCTCAACCTTGTAGTAAAGGTTGGAATCCGCTTTACTCTTTGTAAATCCCAAACTAGTCAGGAAGTTGTCAATACTTCCATACCACGTCCTGGGTTCCTGTTTAAAACTGTACAAAGCCTTCTTCAATTTGCACACATGAGTCTCCCTATCATGTGTCTCAAATACAAATGCATTAGGAGAATTTTGAGGTAAAAAATGAGCCTCCAAACAAAAAAAGTACTATTAAAATCAATATTTTAAGAACCAATCACAATCTAGAGAATGACATTATCTATAATAGTTGAGTTGGCATTATTTGAGTTAAGGTTGCTTATTTGTCATATTTTAAAAGGTTGATCAAAATCTATGGTTAACCATGGTAGTCTACAAGTACTTTTACACCTAGAGAAAAATACAAACGTCTTTTCACACTTTTTCAATAAAATATATTATTACTTTTACACCTAGAGTAAAGTACTAATGTCTTTTCACACTTTTTCAATAAAATATATTATTGTCCCTTCATATATTTTGAAAAAGACAATATATGTTTTTACACAATTTCCAATATATGTAATATTTATCCAATTTTTTTTAATGTTAAAAATATCTTTTATTTACACATTTTTACTTATGAATATATGATTATTCATTCATTTTTCTTAATCTCAAAAATACTATATAATTATATTTTTTTTTATTGAACTTTATTTTATTTTGTTATTTTTAAAAAGTATTATTAACTTTTCAAATACTTTTAAAATATTTTATTATTAGATTTGTATAAACATATTTACAATAAAAAAACATCACAAAATATTATATTCATAAAAACCCAATTTAAAAACTAACTTTCAAAAAACTAAATTCTAATCAAAATATGAGATTAAAATGTAATATTTTATCGAATTATAATACAATTAATTAAAAAATACAAAATAAAATATTACATTAGACAAAATATTAAAATCAAAATTTAAAATATTAAATATTAACTTATATAATTACATTAAAATGCAATATTTTACAAAATTATATTACAATTAATTAATTAAAAACTAAGAAAAATGTAAATTCTAAATTATTAAAATCAAATTTTAAAGATTAGATTTGAGTGTAGAATATATGTTCTAACCCATATTAAAATAAAAAATTATTAAAACCAAAATTTATTTTTTTAAAATTTAGAATATATAATAAATATATTAATAAGGGGCAGGGATGTAGGCCAATTGGAAACTGCACATTATGTTAAGGCATACAAGATGTTAAGCAAGTTAGTGGTTTGGGTCTCGGTGAAATGTGCACAAAATTTGAGCCCATAGTTGGTCGTGCCTAGGGGTTATACTGGAGCCGTCGAAATCGACCCCATATGACGCGAGTATGAAACTAGCATCTCTCTCTCATATTAAATTTAGAGTATATAATGAATATGTTAAAATATTTCTATATATTTTAAAATGTAGAAAAAAAATTAAAAAAATAATAATAAGTAATTAATTTATTAATATAGAAAAAAAAACATAAATTAGTTTAATGATTTTTTATACAAATCATAAACATCCTATTTTATGAGAATTTAACTAAATTAATTCCATTATAAAAACACATAAATTGATTTAATAAGAAAACAAACAATTTAAATTAAAAAATACATATATATTTATTATTTTAAATTTTAAATTTCGAATAATGTGTTAAGCATATTAGATATAAATTTTATTAAGAACCTAAAAAAGATAAGTTATTCTTAAATTTTAATTCTCAAACACTAAATTAATTATATCGTATCAATACATAAATTATATAAAGAAACAAAATAACATAAGTTATAATAAAAAATTAAGACAAAATATATATCTTTTGATTTTAAATTTCAATTTTCAATGTGGTTTGAGAAAATTTGAAAATTCGACGTTTTTTAATTTTGTATTATTTGATTTCCTTTTCATTGTGTCTATATTTTATTATTAAAACATATTTGATTGTCTTTTCATTGTGTTTATATTTATTATTAAAAGTGATCTCCAAGTTCAAGGACATGAATGCATCCAAGTACTACATATTTTTTGGAAATTAAAATTAGCTTTTAGTCACTTCAATATAACATTTTTATTATTTTTGTTTCTAGTATGTAACTCAACCACGGTTATCTAAATTGTACATTTAATGCAGTGGAAATGTGAGTTGTCAAGTATACCTTTCCTATAAAATGCCTAGTTCATAATATTTTAATATATCCCTTATGAGGCCCATTTTTTACCTCAAAATTCCCCTAATGACTTCCTCTTCCACTACACAATTCAAGAACGCGATCTTGACATCCATCTGGTGTATCTTCCATTTCATAACTGCAGCCAGAGAAAGTACTGATCTGATGGAAGTGTATCTGACTACAGGTACAAAATTTTCTTCATAATCTATCGCTTCCTTCTGGTAGAATCCACTTGCCACAAATCTCACTTTATATTTCTTTATGTTTCCATCTGCAGCATGCTTGATCTTGGTGGGTGTGGAGCTACATCTAGGTACTTTCTTCTCGACGTTTTGATCTCTACTATGAGATCATCTTCAGGAATCCAATAGAAGCTTGGTGAGAATAATATTGCCCACTTTCTTTTCTAAATATAGAATAGATGTTTAAAAATATCAATTTTAGAATGGGTCAGCTAGGTCATTTAAACAATATGATCTTGGATCATATTTGAGAGAATAACATGCACAACAATAATCACAAGAGACAAGAGACACGGATTTTTCCTCAGGGAAACCATAAAGGATAAAACCCCGCAACTTCCTTAGAGATAGAATGAGAACCAATAGAAAAGGTAAAACCCAAGAGTACAAAGACGATCTCTGACAATTGTTCTCTCTCTCACTTGTGCGAGCTACTTCTCTCTCACTCATGTGCTACTATTTAGTGTGTGTGTGTTTCAAATAGAAAGTATCCCTCTCTATTTATACTTGTTTTCCACTTGACATTTATGCTACGGGGATGACTTCTCTAGGAGAGTCTAATAACCCTAATACAAGTAACTATGGGGACTATTTCCTTGACTTACAATGGAGGGTTAACCTCAATGAATTTACATGACTTAATTATATTAATGAATCTCCCAATCAAAGGAACAAACATCTCCGTTGGGGTACAAAGAAATACAATAAGAAATATACAAGTGAATACATTCCAAATTTACAAATACATCAACACACTCGACTGCTTCCTTCTAAACCATGATATCATGGCGGATCCCAGAGAATAACATCCACCTGAGGTGCTCTTCCTGTCTGAGGTACTTCCAACACAAAGGCTACATATTTATAACCTTACATTTTGTAGTCATGATCTCCATCATAGTGTAGTCCCAATTCTATCATACCTTTCAGGTACCTCATCACATGCTTTGTAGCTATCATGTGAACATGTCTAGGTTTAACTAGATACTGACTCAGGTTGTTCACAACAAAGAATATATTTGGCATGGTATTCGTCAGATACATCAATGACCCAATAATCTGTTTATACTGATTCACATCCACTAACTCTCATGATTAATTAAATAACAACTTCAGGTTGGTATCCATGGGTGTGGTCATGGATTTACACTCTGTTATCAATCATAATGTACCCAGGTTGTTGAAAGGTAGATCCCAAGGTAACATCAAAATTGATTTAGACTATATTTCTGACCTAATACAGTCAGAGAGGGATCTCTCACTATTTACAGGGTTTTCATACTCGAAATATTCAATCAAAGATAGTCAGAAGGTCAGATTTCTGAATAGAACAAGTTTGTTTTTATAAAGTTTGGTGTGACAATCATGGAGGAGACCATTGGGAGATGGAGTCAACAATCAGATTTAAAACAAGTTGCAGGAGGTAAGAAGTCTGAAGGTTTGTAGATAGAGGCAAGATAGACACCGTTTCTTCAATCTGGAGGTATTAGCAGGTGGATTAGCCGATAGAAGGAGACAACCCATGAAACAGAGCACCTAACTAGGGTGAATTATGCAAGAATTTAGAAGAAAATGTTTAAAAATGTTTGAACAATGGAATGAGAGCATACGAGATGAACTCTAGCCCATATACACTAATTCCCAAACATGAAATAAAACACAAACTGAAATGAAAACAAGATAAACAATCACGTAAAGAAAGTTACTTATTGAAGAAAGAGGTGGCATAGGAATCTCTGCCATGAGAGTTTATCATGCCGCCTCTGCAATTTTATTCAACTCTAGGAAACTGAAAACATATTACAATGGTGAGCCCCTTATCTTTAAAATTCCCAACCGTTCTCCCCTCTGAGGAGAGCCTATTTATAATATCTCAGATTCCTGAGGCTAGTCCTTGAAATCGGACCTGGACTGTTTACAATCATAATAAAAAATAACAACTAGAGTGTGGTACTTATGCTACGATTTACATATAATTAAGCATACATTATGGATTTAGTGTGTGTGCTCGATCTGGATGGAAGCACGACATTTCTATTTATAATCTTGCGGGTCGTGAAAACGACATCTTAAGATGCTTATGGTAGCTCTTTTCTGACTAGGCTCGACCACTGGTCTGTCTGTCGAGTCAGCAATGTGTCCTTTCCTTTGTGTTTTTTCCCTGATCAAAGGCACCTTTCTGTATGGGCACAAACTGGAAAGGCAGTTTGTGTCCCCTCCATGCTCAGCCTTCTTCATAGCTCTCCCCTCTACGGGTAACACCGTTAGATGAGGGGCTTGTAAGATGGGCCGCATTGCTTCTAGAAAAGACAAGCCTCTACCGTGGCTTGTCATTCTTGTACTCCTCACCTCCCATGAGGGGGGATCTCCTACAGGAAATACAGTGGAGTGTGCCTCCAACCTCCTCACCACCTTTGGTAAGTGGAATTCACAAAGGGGGCGGTGCAAGCATTGGACCCCTGATGCTCCATCCTGAACAATCGCTCCCATAGAGAATTGCTAGCTCCTATCCTAAGGTGTAGAAGCTTTGGAGGAAGCGATGGTATCAGGGGGCCTTGGAAAGACACTCATGGGACGTGAGTATCTAGGAAATGCACAATCGAAGGTGTGGCTATAAGAAGGCGAGTGTCTCTCTCAAAGTGCTTAATGTTTATGCCTCGATGGTTGGTGTTATTGCTGGTATGAAAAACCAGGGCTACAGATGAGTGTGGAAATGAGCTCATCAACCATCAACACACCTAGACTGACAATCTTCTTGAACCAGATTTCCATTGCCAACTTCTCAGAACTCTAGGGACTTGCAGCAGAATGACAATTCATGATTTGCCTCTATACTAGCTCATGCTATGCATTTCAATGGCTCTAAAAGGTGGTGTTATATAGGACTGATGAGGATGGAAATGAAGATGACTGGTCAACATTCTCGCACACTCCTTAGTTGGTCATCATAATGGTTACACGAGTGGACACATGGATGGGGATCTCCATTTGTTGTTGAAAATATGGTCATGCCACCTCCTATGATGCTTCATTACCGTCCATATGGATCATGACATTCAGACTTGACATTCTTTTCCCTTTCACCTATGCTGATAGTGGTATTCATAACGGTTTCGGCTGGCTGCATCCCCTTGCTTCGTGCAAGGGCCAGATTCATCGTTTCAAAAATCTAGGCTTCATGATCTCCCATTGTTTCTTAAGTAAGCCTCGTGATAGATATCTGGATTTGGGAGGGATGGTGATGCCGTGGACATCATTTTCAAATAAGGCATACCACAAATGGCATCGAGGGATATGATTATTAGTCAGATCATACGTGAGGATATCCTTCCTATACCAATTTTGACCAGGATATGACCTTTACAAGGTTGAACAGATTCTTGACCATCGATCTGAACCCATCCTACATCCATCATACACAGGTACACTCTCTCCATTCTTTCCCACTTTCATAAATACTCAGAGGTTTGAGAATGCATACCTTGTCCATTCACACAAGATTTGGGTCATGTCCCTGTTGGCGCTTCATATATATAGTCGGGTCACCATCAGCTCCATGTGGATCCCTTCCTTTGTAATCTAGGCATTTGGTACATAGTATCTTCGCACTAGAATCTAACACTAACCACCTGCATCGGGAGAATCGACATCAACCATTGATAAGTAACTTGCCTTCATCGGGGCCATCCAACTCTGAAAACCTTAACACTTCATCGATTTTCCCCTAATGCAATCAATCGAGAACCTTTACATCGCTAAATTAACCACGTCTATCGATCGACCCTGACGTCGTGTCATGAACATTGATTGTTGTATCCCATACCAATTTTCACGATTTCGAAATTGCAACTTTACCTGTGCTAGTTTAGATCACAGAATTGACTACGACCGCATATCTATCTCCACCTTTATCTCAGTCGTCTGATCCTTTCTCCCTTTAACATATCTTGTGATTTGGAAAATCTTCTCCCTTCGCACAAGTTTATCAAGTGGAATCCTTTAGGGCCCTTGATCTGGCTTTGCATTGATCTCGACCCTCCAACACTTCTCTTCTTTAACCTCCTTCACAAATCTAAATACCGAATATTACCTCGCATCTTTGATGGGTGGAAATTCTTCCGCTCATTGATGATCTTCATCACCTTGCATTTGGACCATTGAAACTTGACACAAATTATCCCTATCCCATCGTTACATGCTCCAATCCATAGAATGATCTATCCTCGTAGATCAGGATCCACTCTCTATCCGACGGCTCCTAATGAAGAAACTTGCCAACCAGATAACTTGAAAGGCATTCCCATGAAATTCCTCAAATAAGATTAACTTCAAACCTTTTAAGTCTGTAATTCAAAAATTTAAACATAGTGCGAACAACTAGCTCCATTAGGGATTCTATCCTTCCAGCGAGGCAGCAAAGAACCCCGTAGACCAGGTTCTAGGTCCGTTGAGATGTTCTCTGTCTTTCTATGGAACCCTCAACCTTATCTGAGCTAAAACAAAAATTGAACCACTCTATAAGTAAATTCCTGTCAATATGCAAACTATCACCTGGACATACTCTGAAAAATGCAAATGACTGTAACTACAACATGAACTTATAATTGAAAAACTACTAAAGTAAATTCTCTCCCTATCGATATTATTCATACCTACCTACCCTACTTAACTGATCACACATGCCTAATCAAGTAAACTATGACTTCCAATGAAGCCAATCAAGCAGTTTATCCAATAATTTTGTTTCTTCTTCATGTTTGATTAAAAACAGAGATGACAGACATAATGGGAGAAGGTTATAACAAATAAATTGATCTTTACAGTATAGATATAACCAATCATTACTATTACCCAGCCTCTCCATATATTCTGCCACCATATCATAGAAAACATGACAACTCTCAACATACTTTGTTGTTTTCCTACCATAGGAGAGCTGTCCAAAATGTAACTCCTCTAGCATGCTGTCAAACTGATCTTCAAAGGGGATTTGAAAGGAATTATCATGACTGATTTCAAATGAAATGTCAATCATTTCCTTCAAAATTTCTAAATTTAAAACTTCTCCTTCCTTATATGCTTCAGTAGAGATACCATTCTTCTTTGCCATTGAATCGAACCAACACAATCCTTCTTTATGGGAGGGAATTTATGAATGTGAAGGGCTTAAAGAATCATTCATTTGGGAACCCTCACCTTTTTATTTGTGATCCAATACCTCATTGCAAACCACTGATTCATCCATTAGCTGAGATTGACTAGATGATAGTTCATCCTCATCATCTTCTGTTTCAAATGAAATGTACCATATCCTCAACTTTTTGCTTCTGTTTAGAGGCTTTGAGCCTGTCTTATCATGTCAAATGAAGAATAACATAGAGGTAAATTGTCACCTTCAGCACACTCATGGCTTCCTATTTTTTCAGCCTTCTGATTTTGGATGACCGTCAGCTTTTATTTACTAGTAGGCCTCGACTTCATAGATGGTTTCTTAGGTATAACTTCCAGGAATTCATCTTCATATTCATCATATATGGGCATTCCAAAATAATTTTTAAAGTCACCACTAACAAAATTTGTAACAAGTTGATTTCACCCTTCAGAAAACAAATTAGTATAGTCATTTTCTTTTACATCCTTGGGATGATCATTTCTCTGTTTACTAAGAGAGGATTTGAGATGTACAGACAATGTCTCTTTTTGTTTCTGTCACTCAACCGAGTCTAATTTATTTTCCATTTTACCACTATTGTATTGGTCTGGAAATCCTTTGCACATCCTAAGGTTATCTTCAACCTCCAAACAATCAATAAACATGTGTTGCAATGTTACTGACTTTCTCTCCAAAAGGAGCAATGACATATCAGGATGAAAGGAAGCTGCATAATGAAGCTTAGAAGAATTTTCAAGAGGATGGATTCCCTTCAGCATGTTATAGTAAAATATTTCAAACCTTCTGTTAAAACTAGACATGGTTTCACCCTCCTGTTTCTTCAGGGAGTAGAATTTTGAAAGTATTTGGTCCAATGGCCTTCTCTTACCCCAAAATTTTAAAAATATGTTAGAAAAACCTTCCCATGTGCTGATGGATTCAAGTTGCAAGTGCTTGAACCATTCCTTAGCATCTCCTTGCAAAGACTGGGAAAAATCCCTCATGCAGACATCAACATGTTCTATTTCAAAAAGGTCAAGGAAGTTCTCAAAGGCTCACACATGTTTTTCAGCTGTGAGGTTCTTGGATTCTCCATCAAACTTAGGAAGGTACTTGTAGTGCTTTGTAGGGAAATCATGAAGAATAACAGGTAAGTGGAGTGGCCTGTAATGGTTAGGGATATTGGAAGAAACAAAGCTATGTGGAATGGATGTATTATCAACTGTGGTTTCATAAGGCTCACAAAGGTGATATTTAATGTCATGTGGTTCGAATGAATGATCTTGATCAAAATCAAATGTATGAGAAGATGAAATACTTTCATTTCGTAAAGAAGGATACAGAGGAGTAAATTCATGGTTTTGTTTTGAGTGCAATGTATAATGAAAAATTGTTTTGACAACCTTAGGAAAAGATAGGAAAATATTTACAAAAAAGGATAAGACATCTTGGAGGAAACTAAAACTTGAGTACCTTATCTTCGCATCATGCATTTCGATGTCTCTTCAATGGGTTCATTTCCCCAATAGAGTGTCGGTTCTCTTTGAAAACTTGGTCTCTAGATCATGTCACTAGTGGAGTCACTGAGAGCTAGATTCTCTGAGAATGGAGTTTCCAGGTGAAATATGCACAACCTTATTGATGTGTGAGCATTGTTCACCATTAATAATCAAATCTGATACTATGTCATTCATACCCAAGCAATATTTGAAGCTTCGCTCCTCGACAATGGCACCAGTTTCTTATCACTCAGAATGTACTCAGGTTGTGGAAAGGTAGATCCCGAGGTAACATCAAAACCGCTTTAGACTGTATTTATGACCTAATACAGTCAGAGAGGGATATCTCACTATTCACAGGGTTTTCATACTTGAAATATTCAATCAAAGACAATCAGAAGGTCAGATTTATGAATAGAACAAGTTTGTTTTTATAAAGTTTGGTGGGACAATCATGGAGGAGACCATTGGGAAATGGAGTTAACAATTAGATATGAAACAAGTTGCAGGAGGTAATAAGTATGAATGTTTTTTGAAAGAGGAAAGATAGACACCGTTTCTTCAATATGGAGGTATTAGCAGGTGGATTAGCAGATAGAAGGAGGAAACCCATCAAACAGAACACCTAACTAGGGTGAATTTTGCAAGACTTTAGAAGAAAATGTTTAAAAATGTTTGAACAATGTACTAAGAGAATACGATATGAATTCGAGCCCGTATACACTAATTCCCAAACATGAAAGAAAATACAAACTTAAATGAAAATAGGATAAGCAATCATGTAAATAAAGTTACTTATTGAAGAAAGAGGTAGCATAGGAATATCTGCCATGAGAGTTTATCATTCTGCCTCTACAATTTTATTCAACTATGGGAAACTCAAAACATATTACAATTGAGATCCCCTACTCTTGAAAATTCCCAACCCTTCTTCTCTTTGAGGATATCCTATTTATAATATCTCAGATCCCTGATGCTAGTCCTTGAAATCGGACGTAGACTGTTTAAAGTCATAATAAAAACTAACAAGTAGAGTGTGGTACTTATACCACAGTTTACATATATTTAAATAGACATTATGGATTTAGTGCTTGTGCTCGATCTGGCTGGCAGCACGATGTTTCTATTTTTTAGCTTGCAGGTCGTGAAAATGACGTCTTAAGATGCTTTTGGTAGCTCTTTTCTGACTGGGCTCAACCACCAATTTGTCTTTCAAGTCAGTAGCATGTCCTTACCTTTTTGTTCATTTTGTTCTCAAAGGCACATTTCTACATGGGCACAAACTAACAAGGTAGTTTGTGTCCCCTCCGTGCTCATCCTTCTTCGCAGCTCTCCCTTCTCTGGGTAACACTGTTAGACGAGGGGTCTGGAAGAAGGGACACGTTACTTATGGAAAAGACAAGCCTCTTTCATGGCTTGTCATTCTTGTACTTGTCACCTCCCATGAGGCAGGATCTCCTACAGGAAATACGATGGAGTGTGCCTCCAACCTCCTCACCACCTTTGGTAAGTGGAATTTACAAAGGGGGCAGTGCAAGCATTGGACCTCTGATGGTCCATGCCAAACAATCGCTCCCATAGAGAACTGCCAGTGACTATCCTTAGGTGTAGAATATTTGGAGGAAGTGATGGTATCAGGGGGCCCTAGAAAGACACTCACGGGACGTGAGTATCCAGGAAATGCATAGCTGAAGGTGTGGCTATCAGAAGACAGGTGTATCTCTCAAAGTGCTTCACGTCTACGCCTTGATGGATGGTGTTATCCTTCGTATGAAAACAAGGGCTACAGATCAGCATGGAAATGAGCTCACCAAAAATCAACACACCCAGACTAACAAGCTTCTCAAACCATATTTCCGTTTCCAACTTCTTAGAACTCTAGGGACTTGCGAAAAAATGACACTTTGGGCTTTGCCTCTATACTAGCTCATGCTATGCATTTCAATGGCTCTGAAAGGTGGTATAATATAGGACTAATGAGGATGGAAATGGAGATTAATATTCAACATTATCGCACACTCCTTAGTTGGTAATCATAATGGTTACATGAGTGTACACGTGGATGGGGATCTCCATTTGCTGTTGAAAATATGGTCATCCTGCCTCCTATGATGCTGCATTGCCATCCATATGGATCATGGAATTTGGACTTGAAATTCGTTTCCCTTTCACCTATGTTGACAGTGGTATTCATAACAGTTCTAGCTGGTTGCATCCCCTTGCTTTGTGTAAAGGCCAGATTCGCCATTTCAAAAATCCAGCATTCATGATCTCCCGCTATTTATTTCGTAAGCCTCATGATGGATCTCTGGAGTCAGGAGGGCTGGTGATGCCGTGGACATCATTTTCACATAAGGAATGCCACAAATGGTGTCGAGGGAGATGATTATTGGTAATATCGTACATGAGAATATTCGTCTTCTACTAGTCCTGACCATGACATGACCTTTACTAGGTTGAACATATTCTAGACCATCGATCTGAACCCATCCTACATCCATCATACATGTGTGCACGCTCGCCCTTCTTTGCCACTTTCAGAAATACTCATATGTTCTAGAATGCATACCTTTTCAATTCGCGTAGCGTTTGGTTCATGTGCATGTTGGCGCTTCATATATCCAGTCGGGTCATCGTTAGCTCCAAGTGGATCCCTTCCTTTGTAATCTGGGCATTCGGTACGTAGTATCTTCACGCCCAAATCCAACACTAACCACCTGCATAGTGTGATTCGGGAGAATCAACATCATTCGTTGATAAGTAACTTGCCTTCATCGGGGCCATCCAACTCTGAAAACCTTAACAATTCATCGATTTTCCCCTCATGCAATCGATCGAGCACCTTTATATCACCAAATTAACCACGTCCGTTGATTGACCCTGACCTCGTGTCATGACTGTTGATCGTTGTATCCCATACCACTTTTCGCGATTTTGAAATTGCAATTTTACCCGTGCTAGTTTAGATCATGGAATTGACTATGACCGCAGATCTATCTCCACCTTTATCTTAGTCATCCAATCCTTTCTCCCTTTAACATATTCCACGATTTGTAAAAGCTTCTCCCTTCATGCAAGTTTATCGAGTGAAATCCTTTAGAGCCCTTGATCTAGCTTTGTGTTGATCTTGAACCTCCAACACTTCTCTTCTTTAACTGCCTTCGCAAATCTAAAGACCAAATATTACCTTGCATCTCCAATGGGCGAAAAGTCTTCCCCTCATTGATCTTCATCACCTTACATCTGGATTGTTGAAACTAGACACAAATTATCCCTATCCCATCGCTGCATGCTCCAATCCATAGAATGATCCATCCTCGTAGATTAGGATCCACTCACTATATAACGACTACTGATGATGAAACTTTCTTACCAGATAACCTGAATGGCATTCTCACAAAATTCCTCAAATAAGATCAACTTCAAACCTTTTAAGTCTATAATTCAAAAATTTAAACATAGTGCTAACACACTCCAATATAACAAATCCTTTTAATATTTCCATAGCATATTTTCCCTGGAAATAGTTTGTAAAGACACATTGCTTCACTACAGGCTGAACATGTTGCATTGTACTTAGCCTCTTCATGAGATCATACCCGATCCCAAACATCCTGAGGTTTTCTTTCTGTCCTCAACACTTCCTCTTTTCATGTAAAATGTGTTCATCCTGTCAGGTCATTGACATACCCCATTCTTCCACATTCAACCTTAAAGGATGGAACCCAATTTACTCTTGGTAAATCCTTAGTCCATCAATAAGGTGTCCATCTTGTCATACCATTTTGAACTCAGATATCTTCTGTAGTCACACCCCTTGAAGTAGAGCATCATCCTCCCTCTACATTTTGTACTCTATGTATAGAAACATTCTGTACTCGAGTGACATGTAGCATCCTCTACTGCTGATGTTCTATGTATCCACTCAGGTCACTAGATACCAATATCCTTTATCTTGAACTTTGTTGAAAAGTTCCTCTTTCACCCATCTGTGAGATTGTTGTCTTCTATAGGCTTCCATCTTCAAACCTGTGCAAAATATTAAGATATTCATCACTATAGGTGTTTTTAAAACTCCTTATGTAATTGGACGTTCTTATCTATGGGTTCCTTCTGAGCTCATACAAATCCTATTCAGCACATGTGGCTCTTTGCATGATATATACTTCTACTTCACTGGAGAAGTGTGTCTGGTTAATGGACCATGTCATGCCATAGTATACTCCCTATTTCTAAGAGAAACCACAAACCTTGTTTTGTATACTTGTTCTTGTAGATCCACATAGAAGATACTATGGAATTCCCTTCATGTCTCAAAACCACATCCTAGACAACATTCCCAATGATCAACTGGTACTCTTTGATCATATTTTCTTATATTTCTCCTTGGCTACTTCTACATCAATGATGTCACTCAACTGTGCCACATAACTAGAGCGTATCCGAGGCCTCTTACTTTAGTTCGAAGTCCCGTCATAATTTTTTTCATTTTGAATTATCTCTCATGCCCAAGGTGGTGTTCATCTCTTGAGGTGGATCTATCTCTCTCTTATATTCTTCTGAAGCTCTTTCTTCCACCACAATATCTTTGCCCCTAGGAGCTTCAGGTTCATCTTCATATATGTTTATTTGAGTGAATCTTGAACTATCATCACTTGTTCTTGGGAACAAGTCTCATCCTTCTTTTCTGGTAGGAGATTGTACCTGATCTTTCCTACAAGTCAAATGCACACATTGTATGGTTAGAAACATTTCATGAGACATATTCATAACAACAAATTCTTATGCATAAATATATAATCATGCAACTATTTTAGTTAATACAACATTCTTCCAAATCGCGTATACACACGAAAAATTTCTAGATGTCTTCCATCTATACCATAACATTATTGAGATTGTGCAGTAATCTCAATATGCCAGCAAAGAGGTTTCATACTAGATAAGTAGCAGTGGAGTGTTGTATAGAACCATATGCTACTTACCCATAACATGCATATTAGTATTATATTGTTCATTAATGCTAACATTATATCATGCATAATACATTTCATAGATATGTAAACAACTAAAAAAAATGTCATATAAGCAACTAGATACATTGGAGAAGACAATTCAAATACTTATCTTTGTTTTTCTTGGTAGATTCCTACTTGATCCTTATGTCCTGGAGCCTTCTACCGATTCTAGGAACTTGTGTACTGGTTCTGAGTGTCACTAATTTCATTATTTCTTATCTAAATACTTAAATGGATAAGAGAATGATCTTTGTCTTCACTAGTAGAATTCATATTCCTCATCACTTGAAAAATTTTCAACGTTGTGAGCATGATGTCTTTTATTATTTGACTTCTTCTTGAAGAAGCCTCTATTTATGGGATAATCTCTGGAGTAGTGTCCCTTATAATCACAAGTGTAGAATCGAATGATGGAAGGATAACTTCTAAATTTATTTTGTCTTTTGTTGTGATGATGGTTCTCCTTCTTTCTATGATTTATTCTGGAGTGAACTGTGAGAGCTTGATCCACGGTTTCTCCCATCTTCTCCTCTCTTATTATGAATCAAGCTTATTTTGGTGTGCATTCTTTCCATAGTCTGTTGAAAGAGATCAACTTATTTATTTCACATAATCCTTGAATGAACGAGTCCCATGATCTTGGTAGGCCATTCAAGGTGTTCATAAAAATATGTCTTTCTCTTTGACTGATTCAAGTTGCTCTTTTATTTGAGAAACAATTTGTGAAGTAGGGTTGCATGGTCTTTGATTTCTATATATTCGCATTCTTTAGTTGGTTCCTGAATGTCACCTTCCTGTTGATATTATTTCCTTCGTACAAGCTATTCATTGTACTGAACATATCCTTGGGAGTCTACAAGGATGATACATGTGAGATCCAATGGAGGAGGAAATAATCCTCTTAGATTTGACTAAGTCCTTCCTATGCTTTGTCTTCATCTCCCTCTGGATCTACATCTTCTTGTTTGACATAGTTCTCTAGAAATGCTTCTTCACATATCAGAATCCCTCTATACTTCCATGCTTAGAGGTTATCAATTCCTTCAATCTTGTTCTCAAACTTGGTACTATTTGTCATTATGATAAAAATTAGAACCTCAAATGGAAATGGAGAGGATAGAAATTACCAATGAGATTACTTCAATTTGATGCTTGCTTGAAATATTTTCTAGAATACTACTTTTGGTGGACCTAGGGTTTGATAGAGAAACCCAAATTTTCAATTGAGGTATCTTTTAGATCTTATTGGATAGAAATATGCACCTCCTCAACGCAAGCTGAGCATCATACTCATTTCCCACAACTTCGAACAGAACTACAAAATATCCGATGCCTTAGTTTTCCTTGACAGTAGTGTTAGGTCAAAAATAAAAATTCCATAGAATGAGAAACTTCTTCCATATAAATATGTGCACTCCTAGGGTGACTTTGATGGTTCTCCTTTTTTCAATGTATTGGTGGAGGGAAGTACCCGGAACAAAAATCCCTAGTTTTTCTCCAGTTTCTTCAACAAAATTGACTGATATTGTTTCTGTTATAGCTCCGACTTTTCTATTTCTCAAGGTTTGCAACTTTTTCCTGCAGTATCCTGTTCTATCATCTATCGAACCCCAAAGGTTATAGTATAATTTGTTTCAGCAAGTTGGACTTATAAGAAGCTTCCCAAGGTGACTTATTTCAGGACTGTTCAGCATAGCAAACTTGTACAAAATTCCATGTGTCACTGTTTCACCTTCATGGTATGAAAATTTTACCAAATAAACTAAAGTCTGTGCCATATCTACAAAATCTTTCGAAATTTCATTTGGACATTCCTAGACCGACATATAGCAATTATCCCTAGGTCACATGTTTAAGGTTGAATTCTGGGAGAGGTTGGAACCCTACATTGGAGGAATAATATCTCCTATATCATAGAAAATACGAGGCTGAAATGTTTACAAAAGGTACAAAAATATTTCAAATTCATATTTTCAAAGTTTCATCTCTTAATCCTTATCCAATCTTGATTTATAACAAAAGTCCCAACATGGCTAGTTTTTGTCTTCTAGGGTTTTCAAGCATGAAAACCTAATCTTGAGTAGCTGTAGTTGTATTAGTGTTTTGGCTGCACATAGAGTTCTTTCAGAGTGGCTATGATACAATGTTAAGTTTTTAATGGTTATACAAGATCTAATAAAATTTATCATCATAACATTGTAACCATATACAAAAGGATCACTGAAATAAAGACAAGTACAACCACACAAAAGAACACAAAGATTTATCCAAGGAAACCCTCATGGG
>LPNX010252096.1:844613-898003 GCA_001517045.1 Pseudotsuga menziesii | reverse complement strand
TATATATATATCGTATACACTATACACAAGTGAGTGTGCGTGTATTCAAATGAGGAACACACCTCCTCTATTTATACTCTTTCTTACACTTGAATTTTTCCCTAACAAGTCAAATCCAACAAAATTACTGGGCTGAATTCACATAGGAAGTCACAAAACAATATTAAATTATATTAAGGAGGGTTCTATTTATCCGACTTACAACGAATGTTTTACCTCATCAATTTATGACCACCAAAAACAATAATAACATCCCGATGGAGGAATAAAACATCTCCCATAGGTTACATGAGTAAAATAAATTTATAAAATCTTTGAAGTTACAATATTTCAACACCTTCTTTTTTGAGAAGTTCTATATAATTTTTAAATCAGACCCACAAACATATGAAGAAGCATAAGAATATCCAATATGGAAAACAACAATGAAAGAGGAATACCAATTTCTCTAGAAGAATGAGACATAGGAACTAGTTAATATCCCACTAAGATGAAATCTATTCAAGTGGAAATGGGAATTCAAGAAAAAAATTTCTACTGATGGATATTCTCTGAAGTATAGGGAAAGGTTAGTGGACAAGTTCTTCTCCCAAGTCTAAGGCATTGACTACAATTAGACCTTTGCACTAGTGGCAAAGATGGATTCCATAAAACTAGTTTTGGCCATTGCAACTTCCAAGCAATGGGAGGTACATCACATGGATTTGAAAATTTCCTTTTTGCATGGAGATATCAAATAAGAGATATATATGCAGCATCCATAACATATTTTTACTAATCCATCTCTTGTGTGCATGTTGAAGAAATCACTATATGGGATAAAACAAGCTCCTAGAGCTTGGTATGCCAAGATTGATGGCTTTCTACTATCACAAAACTATAGTAAATGCATGTTTGATAAAAAATTATATTTGAAATGGATTCATGGTTCAAGTATAATTACTTTTTTTGTATGTGGGTGAGCTTCTGATCATGGGAAGTTCCGTGAAATAAATTTCCTCCTTAAAGGGTGTAGTGAGCCATGCTTTCTACATGACTGATTTGGGATTATTGATCCAAATTTTGGGGATTAAGATTTCTTAATCCGATATTGGAATCAAGATACATCAGTCCAAGTATGCTTCAGACCTGCTGAACAGTTTCAACATGAATTATTGCAAGCCAATAAAGACGCCTTTCCTTTCAGGAGTTAATATTGAAGAAGCGCAGTCCACTCCATTGGCAAACAATACAATGTATAAGAATCTGGTTGGTTGTCTTATTTATTTGACTCATACTCGACTTGATATATCTTATGCAGTGAGTGTGGCTTTCAGACACATGTATCATCCTCATGAAATCCATTGAATGGAAGAAAAAATAATATTACACTTTTTGCAGGGTACAAAGACACATGGGATTCAGTATGTTGCAAAATTTGACCTTGAGTTAGTTGGTTTTACTGATTATAACTGGGAAGGTAATAAAAATAATAGAAAATAAACTTCTGGATATGTTTTTATGCTTGTATATATACCAATCATTTTTTCAAGTAAAAATCAAAGTTTCATTGCACTTTCATTTACATAGGCAAAATACAAAGGAGTTGTGAATGCAACAAATCAATGTTTGTGGTTGCAGGGTATACTTGGAGAGTTTGGGATTGAATATGAGAATTCTGTAGTTATATATTGTGAAAACCAAATTAAAATTTGAATCTCAATTAATCCAATACTGAGGTAGTGAACCAAACACTTAGATATCCATATTCACTACATCAAAGGGATTATGCATGACGAGTTCATTGCTCTGCATTATTGCGCATCATCTGAGCAAGTTGCAGACATCTTCGCCAAGGTGTTTTCTGAGAAGAATTTCAGAAATATCCAATCACTGATGGGGATATTTTATCATGTGGTGAATATTGATTTAAGTCAATATTTCATACAATTTTGTTCATGTTTGTGTTTAAGGGGGGATTTTCCACTTTGTGGTTTTGCCTCTTTCCTTGTTTTGTATGGATAAGAAGTATGTAAAGGGTGACTAATAATTGTTTATAGGCCCTATATATCTGACATATTTATGATATTTTACATAATTTATGATTAATAGGGGTTTTTAGAATAATTAAAACTCATTCCCATACTTAGGATATAAAATTTAATCATTCTGGTTAAATTCCTAGGTCCTACACTAGCTAGTTGGCATCGACTTGCATTTTTTTGTCAAACATTCCTAAAATGAATCAACAATAAATTTTGAAATATTATTGATAATATTTCAAGAACCTAGAAGACTTACCAGTTTAGTAAGTGCACATTCCTTCCTTATCCAAAATTTCCATCTTTTTCAGCATCTTTCAAGGCAAAAGGTGAAAGCTAGTCTAAGGAAACTACCTAGGTTTTGAAACAACTCATCATCCATATTTTTCTCTCTTAAAACCATCATTTTTTCCAATTTATTTCACTTATCATCTTTAACAACTCATTCATCCAATTCATGAACTTATTGACATATTAGGAAAGTGTTTTATGTACCAATGGGGGATTTTGACTAGTTTAGTAAGCATGTTTTCGTGTTGATTCGAATGGCATATTTATGCATTCGAACATCTGATGTAATTTTATATTTGGACAACTTATGTTTTCATAAGGTTGGATGGTGTAAAATTATTAAATCAAATTTTATTTTATTTTTGTACTAGGGGATTGACAATTGGGGGATGGGTTGGTACTCGCATGACACGGGATCCAGGGATCCAATACCACTACCACTATAACCCTAGGTGCACCAATAGGATATGAACACATGGGGCATGGGAAATACAAGGTGATTTGAACTTGTAACCTCCATTTCCAACATGTCCTTCATATCAAGCAAATCACTGGTTGAACTAAACCCCTGCGAGCCAATCAAATTTTATGTTATGCACCATTTTCAGTCTCTATTTTGAGTAAATCAATGGATGTTTTTCAAGAAATTTTGTGATTTCAATTGATCTAATATTGGGATAAATTTCATAAAAAAATAACATTAGATATGAAGTTGATGTGTTCCCAAGATTATTCTCTCATGAAAATAATATTTATTACTATTTTATTGATATTTTAATGAGAGAAAACTATAGAAGTGGAATGCAGTATTATAAAAGAAGGGTGAGTGAACTCATTGGAGAAATTTTGGATATTTCTATTTATAAATTGGAGATATATTTTATCTTTCGATATTGGGAGATGTTCCCCTTAGTGACTACTTTTGGTGGTGAAATATTCCACCCTAGCTAGTGTGAGAGGATAGATCATCAAAATATCTTGATTTGGGATTCATTGCAAGTTTTGGGAGGGATCATTTAGATTTCTCTATGGAGATTCATTGATCAGGATATGTGATAGTTTCATTCCATATATGAATATTCATTTGTTTTTTCAATGTTTATGTTATATTGGTTTTCTAGTGTTCCATTTCTAGAAGGTGCACTTTCTCGCATATAGTGTTGTTAATATTTTTTTGGAGTTAGAGGGAACATATGTGGAGGAGAGAACACAATTTGGGATATCAGAATCATATTCTCAACTTTTTTCTTAGATTTATTATTTTTGGGCACTTGTTGTGTTGTTGGAGTGGCTCTTCCATGAGAACCAATGTTGGTAGGCCGAAATGGTGGTTCTGGTTACGATAGTTTGAAGAATTTAAAGGTTGTGATACCTATTCCATTACATATGGAGCATAGTTTCCAATTGGAAACATTTTTTTATTTCACTCTAGAAGGTTTATGTATGACCAAGATACACTAATTTTATAGAATCCATTATATTTGGTATCTTCATCTAGCATAGGGGCGCAACTATGCAATTCTACCTCTGTATTTCACAACTTTTGACATATTGTAAGAAAATCTATTTTTTTAATAATTTTATTACTAGCCCCTTCACTTAATAATAAATATTTACAGCATTTTGTCCCATATTTTGCTCATTATTCAAGTTTCAGGTAAATATATGTGCAAAAATGTTGTTATGGCTATGCAATGTGAATTAAAATTTCATTAGAGATCCATGAAGGATATTAGTGAATGAATTTGGTTGATTTGGGAGTATTTTAACCAATTTGGATTTTCTTGGGGAGGATTTGGGAAAGTTTGGAAATCTAGACAATGTTTATATTGAATTTGGAGCTAGTCTTCCTAGATTCAAGATGATGCTTGTGGGGCCTATTCATGATTGATTATATATATATAATTTCTTATACATTGATCCAATACTGTTCCTTGAATTGGGTGATATGTTTGGTACTTCCAATTCTTCCAAATTGACGCTAAGAAGGATGGATACAAACTATTTGAAGAAAGTCATGAACTAGAATTAATAACCAGTTGCCTAAAATTTACATCAAACATGATTTGGGAATATTAAAGTGGTTCAGAGTGTATCCTATGTGATGCACATCATTATTTGATAACCTTTAACTAATAAAACCAGAAATTAAAACATCTCATAAGCCTTCATAATCCACTATTGGGGATTAAGTTGAAAATAAACATAATTACCAATGGAAATTCGAAGCTAATATTCCTAGTTTACAATTGGGAATATTACACCATATATTTCCTAATATATACATGTTGCATTACTGGTATTTTTTGGAAACCCTATAGTTTTGTGATTCCTTGTATATTTAGTTTAGATGCAGTTCCTTGTACTTGTTTGATTCAAACTTTCAATCATTTGAGTCACTATAGATGTTGGAAGCCTTTAGATCCAATAGTGCATCAACCAATTTTATTCAACATTCCCATGGAATGGCATTGTTCCAGTGTCAGTCCTTCAAATAAGCCATAGTTGGACCATGAGTACATTCTAGAATTGAGACTATTTCATAAACTTATGATAATTAGAGCATTTATCCATGTATTGGTCGAGTCCCCCTTTGGGCCTTGTTTCACTTTCAAAATTTTGATACATTGATACACGCATGGGTATGCCTGTGTTGTCTCGTTGAAGGGGTCTCTACCTCCAACACAGTCTCTATTCTTTGTGCCACTATCACATTTATCTCCTAGAAAAGGAATATAATATGAAGTAAATAGATCATACAATGATATCCTGACCTTACACATCATGGGATAATCTGTTAACACCAAAAATTTCCCACCTAGGATCACTGAATGTATACCCCATTAACCACATTCCATTTATTCCAAATAGAACTTCCTTTATCCAAAATACCTAATTCAATCTTAAAGGACTATTTAAATATTAATTTGTCTCATTAAAACCAAAAAATTATGAGTCTTATTTCCCAAAATAACATTTTGGAAACTTTTCCTCTCACAAAAAAAGAAACTTGGTACTTTCCTTAAACATGGTTATGGATCCCAAAAATCAAGGAGAAAGAAAAAGAAACTCCAGAAAATAACAAAACCAAAAAAAGAACAATATAAGTTTGATCCTTATCCCTCTATCTTACCTACAGTGCCTATATATTAACCATGAAGGTCCCCCATTTAGATATAACTTATCCATTCATTTCCTACAATATTACTCCACCAAAATAACCCTTTGATATCCAAAATTCCCTTGAGCATTCATTTGTCACCATTGTTGGAGATATGCACATCGTGAAGGGTGGTTGGAGAACATCGATCTATTTGGAGGCCAAGTGCACTCTTCTTCAGAAAGATGCAGGGGCCCCCATCATTGTTACTTTGAGGTAACCCTTGGTTCATATACAACCTATTACTTTAATAAAAATGAAAATCGTTATTCGGTTTTTCTAATATGAATGTCAGAGAATGTATCCCATGTTAGTTTATATTTGGTTAATTGTTTTAATTTCAATAATATGCATGCTTCGAATGGTTTTTATCTATGTTTACTAGTATTTAATTTTTCCTTCCTTGAACTACTACTAAGGTTTCCATAAACCTTAGGATGTTCCTTTTGGCACATACTAGTTTACAAAAAGTAGTAACACCATTAATGAGTAGTTATTTGTAACTAAATTAGGTACCATTAGCTAGTGTGTGTGTGTTACATCTATAGATACGATGTAATAGAAAATGATATGTGTGATGGTGAAGGAAAGTACTTGTACACAAGTAGTGAATTCATGTTTGATTTGAGGTGGTCTTTTAAATTTACATTGTAAACATTGGCTAAGATTATTTTTAATAGATGAGTGGTAAAGTCCACTATTTTTCTAGTTTTCCCATGTATAGAGGTTTCTAGGATGATTTCTATGTACTATGTGTGATTGTGTTTTGTGACATTACCAATTTTTCAATATTTTTAACTATACGAATAGTCATGCATGTTCACTATAATAGGTGTTAGGTTCATAATAGGTATTAGAACCTAACAATTCATCTCTAATATATATTTGGATTCAAGGGGATTCCTTTGTTGTTAAGGGTTTGTATTTCTCATGGATATCAATAATACCTATTTTGAATGGGATTTCTATAACGACTGATTCATAGTTAAAAATGGACAAAAATTTGAGAATAGAAATTGAAAAGTTTAATGGACATAATTTATAGCTTTAGAAGTTTAAAATGTAGGATCTCCTTATGAGTCAAGAACATTGGGTTGTTGCAAACCTCTAAAACACTTCAACGGGTATGCATAAATAATATTGGCATAAAATCGATAGGGGGGGAAGGACTACAATCTATTTTTGTTTAGAAGAACCCCTATTGTTGAATGTCTCACAAGAATACACCAAATAAATTATGGGAAATGTTGTGGAACTTGTATCTATCAAACTATCTAGTTAACAAGTTTTTTTGTTTTGAATAAGTTATATCTTCCAAGGTTGAATGAGGGAAACTTGGTTATAGAGAAATTGAATGTGTTAAACACTCTATATATTCAATTATTGTCCATGGATATTAAAATCATAGAGGAGGAGAAATGTATTAGTGTTACGTGTTCCTTGATAGACTGATGGGATAACTTGGTTGTAGCTATTTTAAAAAGTAATAAGACATTGAAGATAGATCATGCGGTTCCATATTTGTTTTCAGAGGAGATGAGATAAAAGAACATAGAAATTTCAAGCGACAATGCCCTGCTGGTGAGGGGTCGAACGATCACAAAGGAAAATGAAAAGCCTCTAGTAGAAGATAAAATTTGAGGGGTATATCTAGGACCAAATCTGTAATGCAACCTAGTGCTACACATCCACATGAACAACCATTGGTGGCTGAAAACATAGCGATGAACGAGATCCAAAATTTCTTAAAGATTTGATAAAAAATAAGTTACAACATTCACTAGAAGACATTAACTACTCAATACAATGGAAATGTAGATTTATAATATATTACATAGCTTAATGGATACCTTAATCATAGATTAAAAATCATTAATAAAAAATTAAACATATTTATTTAATTCATAATCAATATCAAAAGAATAAAAATCCTCCTTTATGATCAAACTTTATGATCAAACCTAAGGATCTTGACTTTTGCATGTCGATTCCAACCTTACGACCAAGATTGTAGGGAGTTGCAACACCCAAATGAAAACAAGCATAGAAAACACATGAATCCTTTTATGGATTCTTTATACATTTACTCAAACAAAGAACAATCTAACAAAAAGGAAAAGATACAACCTTCCATGGTTATAAAAACCTTCATAAATACATATGATAATTTCCCCCCTTTAACTATTTAACAAGACTTGGAAAGTGATGCCATGTTCCAACCATTTATTCCATTAACAAGTATTTAAACATCAAACATCTCATAAATAGAGCATCTAATTTATCATAAATTCATGAAATATTTAGGGAATTGTATTAACTAAATATTGCTAAGCAACAGAGGTACATACTTTTACATACTCTTTCATTCATAGGAAAAAAAAACAACCTTTGGAACCTATTGGATTTACTACCAATGCCCAACTAAGGATTGAGTAGGAAATTAATTAATCCATAATAAAAATCATAAACATGACATATAATTAATTGGATTTCAAGTTTCCTATAGTCTATTAAAAACTTGTTCATCCAATGAATAATCACACACACATTCATTCAGAATTAGCATCAACTCTTAGGCACTTTTCTGTGGTCAAAATGTCTTTCAACTAGATTTGTGGCAGCCACACTCCACCCAACTGTAGGTAGCTCTAATCATAATTATCTAAGTAAAACTTCCACCCCTGAGATGAGACTCATGCATTCACCATATAATTATCACTAAACTAAGTTCTCTTATGGATTCAACAGTTTAACATTCAAGATTTACTGACTTTCACCAAATCCATGTTAAAATATGCAATTCATTAACTCAACTTCATTTTACCGGCATAATAGTGATAAGAGTCATTACCTATGTGCCTAGAAATCCACTAAGTTTACATCATGCACTATTTTCCATTTCACTGGAACTACTAGAGGATAAACAAAGCAATAATCAACAACCAAGGATTTCAAGTTTAGGTTCATTCTTTTGGGTTTCTCACCATTCTAGACACACTTTCCTACTATCAAAATGGGTAGTTCAAATTGGATATGCACTTGTTTCCTATACACTGTAGGTTCCAACTGACCAATTTCTTGACTCCCAATTGAATGATCTCGCTGCAATCCATTGCACTTCAAACTCAGTACACTGTATTCTTTCCAACCACATTAATCCCACAAATCTACTTCTGCATGGTGCTTTAGCACAACTTGTGTAGAACAATGAATTTTCTCAAAAAAATTAATCACAAACAACAATTTATTTTGTATTTTATCCAATAATTTTATCTTCTGCACATCAGAAAATTTTAGTAGCATAATTTAGCTTCCATCACTTCTCTTCACGTCCTAATAGGGGAATATTTATTTTCCCATGCACACTTTGATCTCCTCTCAATCTCTCTGTCTCTCTCTCACTACCCATTTCATGTTAATCCTACACTACTGACCAACTTGATTCCTCCAACCTTGCATGGATCCATTACATCCATGCGACACTTGTCCAAAACGTGATTAACCTCCACTCATTCCCCTTTTTAAATCTTAAATAGGTTTTTATAGGTAAGTAGGATATTAAGGTTTAATCAAAAGGTAAAAAGGGTTTTATTTCGGTTTTTTGGGATGAATATGGTCATAGAATTATCCCCAAATCTATTATAACCCCCCTTGCCCACTTTCATAGGTGATTACATGAATCCATGTTCATTCAACATTATTACTTAACCATGACCAGATCAGACTTTTATATTAATAATTTATAAAAACCAGTGAGTTATTCCACTTAGGCACTCATAAATATTTACGAAATATATATTTAATTGGTGTTAAGTCCTGGGTTATTACATTCTCATCCCACTTAAAATGTAAACTATCCTTAGCTTTTTTAATGTACAAAAATTGATAACACGTTTTTTCAAAATTTAAATACCTAATTATGTCTTAAAAAGAGATGTGGATACTCTTCCCGCATCCTATCTTCCAACTCCCAGGTGTTGGTGGATAAATCTACTTAAGCATAATCAAGCCAGATCTCTCTAGTTCAAGTGGATCTAGAACAAATCAATTACATAATACATCCTAATTTCCTAGATCATTCAAGATACAAGATAAAGATATGAGTGCCTTTCCTCAGATCTATAAGTCTTCTCCTCCTTGTTGATCCAAGCTCCAAGCCTTCAAAGAGATAAAACAAACAAAGGGTGAAAGCATACATAGATATACACTTATCTAAACTAACAGTTAAGGAAGAAAGCTCTAAATATCATTAACACAATAACATTTATGGAAAGAGTCTTGTATTACTGTAATCAAGGAGCTACAAAGAATTACACAAGGAAAGAACATCACAACCTAGCCTTAACGCTGCAATATTCCATCCAACAATCCAAGACAAGCCTCCAAAGGATGATGGTAGCCTCCTAAAGGATGAGATCTTTCCTCCCAAAGGATGATAGGGATCACTTGTAAATTCCACCAGCGTAAGAGTATCATAGTCCTTCCTCTCTTCACCATTGAGAGAGGGTTCAATTTATAAGGCTAAATGGATAGATTAGATTGAGGATTAGGAGGAAGAGTCTAATTTATCTTCCCCATAGGTTAGGGAACCAAACACCACCTCACCTAGAAGGTATGGATGATCCTCCACCTCATCCACCTTCGAGAAGGGCCTCGAAGACTCTATTTTTTCCCTCTAAACATCACTCATGCACCTTGCACGAGGATAAAGAGTGAAAGTGGCTCTCCTTTCATGAAGGGAAAGAGTGTCAGTGCACCTTTCCTTAGGAGTAAGAGTGCTAGCCTACCTAGAGAGGGTAAAAAGGGTAGGAACAACCTCAATTTCAATCTAGTTTAGTAGAGGGAACTTTAGGGATTAGGAATAAGGTTGACACAGGGATCAAGATGAAAATATTTAAATGTAACAGAATGCCCCCCAAAGCATGAAGTTAGAGGAATTTGATAGGTGAATGCTTTGTGAAGTAAAGAAATTAAAGGCAAGGATGTTGGCAAGAAGTTGCTGCATTACAACCAACTCGAATCTCATATAACTCTTAACATGGATGCCGACCAATACAATGCAGACCCATGGTAGCAGAGACCGATTGAACACAATCATACTAGAAACAAATGTAGATCCATGATGAGATGATAACATATCCACAACCAATACAAAGTGGATCTGTGTAATATGAATCAAACAAACTCCATCACAACCTGGGAAAGATATTAGATAACCTAGGGTCTTTAAGCCAAACCCGCAACGATAAAAATATAACCATGAGATTACAATGTCTTGATGTCGAACATGGTAGAAGCCACTTGATTACCATTCAATGATGTAAACTGTTAACAAGCGTGAGGAAAATCACAAATAATGTCAATGATTCCCAATGTATCTCAGTACATCCTCCCAAATGTGAATAAAGGACTTGAAGTCAAACAATTGGTAAAATATTTCAATCAAGAGTCAATGATGTAAACTCATGTTGAAAGCAAGGTAACCTTCCATTAACGCATGCAGGACCAAGATACTTTTCTTGGTTTCAAAGTCTATTTCCTGGATGAGTTGTTGAAGTAGACATGAATAGATTCATTGAAGGAGGGCCATGATGTATCCCCCATCATCGACACAAAACATGATCATAATTTTTTATATAAAGTCAGACAATATAGTGATATACAAGACTGAATCAGAGATGACCAACATGATAGAGGGTAGGATGACTGCAGACAGTGAAAGGATGACCGAATTTCTCTTGAACATGGGCATGGCATGACTTGGAAGTATTGAATTTGACAAGACTGACACCAATCCCCCAATGAAAATGACGGTGGGAGCATTCTTGGACAACTCAAATGAGAAACAAGACTCAAGGAATCAGCAGGACTTGAAGACAAACGGATTACCCAAGTGCTAAATGGAGATGTAGACAAGTTCCATGTTCAAGAGTGACTTTGTACTATCGTAAATACAACAAAACAAAAGCTCTTTCCTTAATTTCCCAATCCCAAAGGATGAGTACCTCTTTTCATTTTTATGAGTTCAAAGAGGGTAAAAAACACTCGCTATAACTCATTAGATGATGATTCCACTCTCATATGTTTTATGAACTTGAGAAAGGAGGGGCTAATTCCCAGAAAGGGTCCTTCATTGTTTGATTTTATGTGTCTGATGAAATAAAATATCATTCGTCCTTTCATATTTAGAGTGTATGAAATGACCAAGAAGACTCTAGGATGGAATTTTTCGTAAATTTAGCCGTCGAGGACCGAAAAAGCATAAAATGATGCCCAAGTGAAATCTTCGAGCATGAAGAAGACAAGTTCACTCATCGATCTTTTCAAATTTTAAGAGTCTGAAAAGAGCTTAAAGAGTACTCTATTAGGGTCATTTTTTCATAATCCAATTTTAATGAGTCTAAAAAACTATAAAGGTACACTCGATACCTCTTCATTGAGTTTTTAACGAGCACGCTGAAGGTATAAAAGGAACTTGGAACCTTTTTCATGTTTGAATACAGAGCACGAAAAAGAGATAAATTAAGGTCAAACCACTTTTCATGTTTTAACCAAAGCACGAAAAAATGAAAAGTAAGCTTGACACGATCTTAATTTTTTTAATGATTTCAAAGATCGGTTAAAAGAATGCCCAGGATATTTGCTTCATTTTTGAACGAGCTTGACACAGAATAGGAATTATGCTCAAAGCTATGTCGTTTCATGGTTTAAAGAGATCTAAAATTAAAAGGAAAGTATGCTCAAGATGACTTCCATTGACGGGTGATTTCCCAACATGATGTTGAGTGGTTGGTACTTTCCCCTAATATACCTTTCAAGTAACTTAATTCCAGTATAAATAGGCTAGCCCCCAAGATTTATTTCATCTGCTTTCTCTTTTCTAACTAAATTCCGGGTTATTACTAGGAGAAGGTTTACCATAAACACATAAATAAAGAGGATCAAGTGCTACAAGTATATGAAATGAAGGTTCAAATATTGAGTCTTGACATGATGGAAGAATCCGTTTCATTTTTTAAACGATCTTGACATGAAAGGGGAACTCTGTTCAAAATCAGTTTTATTTTTTAACGAGATTGAAACCAAGAATAAACACTGCCCAAGGTGACCTATTTCATTTTAACCAAAAATAACTATGCTTGAGGACATCCATTTCATTTTTTAACGATCTTGACATAGAATGGGAACTATGCTCACTAGAAATTTCTAGCCCAACATGATGTCTAGAGGTTGGCGGGTTTCCCCCTAGCTAGAGACATGCCCCCAAAGCTTCCTCATGAAGAGAAGAAGCTAAGTTTTTCTAACGACTGAACTTTGTCATGATGTTCGGAGGAAAGAGACACAATAGGTGAAGGGGAAGGAACCACAAGAACATGCATGACATTTATGGAAGTCTGATGACTAGGAGTCATACAATGATCAGGTTTAATGAAGAAAATATGATCAATGGTCACAATTTTTCCATCATGGGGAAAATACATCACTCGAAACAGTGTGGATACTACAACTTTCATGGCATGAACATAATATTCTTGAAGGAGAATATTAAAATCTAAGGGACCTTGGAATACCATACAATTTTCCCTCCTAAAGTGATAGGAAATTGAGGAAGGATCCCTAAAGGCACAATAGGTCTTCGATTAAAATCCAGTATTTGATCAGTGGATGGAAAAAGTTGAGGGGAACCCATGTATTTCCAAGTAGTAGAGGATATAATGCTAACATAATCCCCTTCGTCAACAATAGTGCAGAGTATACTCTTAGTGGTAACTCGCACAGTATTTAGAAAGGAACACTTGAATGAAGATGAGATTCTATTAGGTTACTCCAGTCAAAGGAAATAACCTCGTTACTTGGAGAGGGTTATGTCGAAAGAGACAAAACTTCTTCGTGCATAGAAAAATAGAAACTGATTACGAAAACTTCAGTAGGTTTCAAATCACTCTCAACTAGAAGAGAGGGAGAAGATGAAGAATTTGGAAAAGATTCTAATTCAATATTAGCACTTTTTGATGAAAGAGTGAGATCGGGGGCAGATGACATCGAATCAACCACTTTAACTTCACTCTCCAAAGGAAGAGTGGGATGAACTATCTATTCTTCACTCTCTAAAGAGAGAGTGGGATCGATCGAGGATGGAACTGGATTGACCACTTGATCAACCAACAAGATGTCAAGGGACAAATTATGATACCTGTTGGAAGTCATTGCTAAGTAAAAATAAGATCTTCCAACAAATTAGAAACTTCATCCATGAAAGGAAAAAGGTAAGTAAGGTGTATTCCCTTACATAAAAAGCAAGGATATCTGACCTTTCCTTTTCGAATCTTAACCATAGAGTCACTGGTTGATAGGGTATCATCAGTATGATGACATCGGGTGTTGGGAAGCCTTAGAACACACTTCTACAACTTGGGACATACCATGACAATCTTTCAGAAGATGGCCACCCTTGCAAATTCTACAAGGGAACTTATGTTTACGAGGTGTTCTTGTGGGAAAATCAACAGTCTCAGCACTATGATCAGTGGCTGATGGTTTTCCAACATTACGATCAAAGGTTGGATCTGGGACCTTCTACTTAGTGTTATTCTTCTAAGCCTTCCTTTTTGTCTTTCTCCTACCCGTCTGTTTACTAACATCATATTTTTCAACAGGTGAAGAGGAAGGAAGGGAAGTTGATTCAGCATTCAAGGAAGAAGGAGAATGGTTAACATGATGTCGATGATCATACCGTGAAGGACCATGA
The DNA here is from genome assembly GCA_001517045.1 of Pseudotsuga menziesii. Lineage (NCBI taxonomy): Eukaryota > Viridiplantae > Streptophyta > Pinopsida > Pinales > Pinaceae > Pseudotsuga > Pseudotsuga menziesii. The sequence goes on along the minus strand of LPNX010252096.1, from coordinate 883,782 downwards.
TCCAACACAAAAGTTGCATTTGGTATAACGGGATTGGAGAATAACCATATCGACAATCGTATGGTCAATCCATGAAGACTCAAAGTGGCCATGAAGGGAGGACCAATAACTCCATAAGGGGGAGAAATAAAAGACATACCTTGAAAACAGGTCTCTTGGATGGTGGTCCCAAGAGAGTCTCCCATGTCTAAACTCTCTAAGAGTCTATGAAGTAACAAAAAAATCAAACACTTCTCAAGTCTAAAATCAACAAGCAAACCATGTGAATAGGAATGGATCAAAATTTAGGATCCTCACGCGATTATCAAGGCTTCAAAACTCGTGATATGCCACAGGGTTCAACAGTAAAACACAACAAGGAGTATTGGAACCGTACCCTTGCCTTAATACTAGACTACCTTGACGACACGTGCGTAGTAATATCCTTGCGTGCTATTCTCAGTTTATTTTGATTCCAAGACAGCCAAAAGGTTAACTCAGTTGGTCACATGAATCCTAGAGGGGTCTCACAATATACACTAGGTACAGGGGGATCAACTTTATAGTGATGTTGTCTAATGCACAACCACTCACAGGAGCCTTCAGATATACTATTGAGTACATGCAGTACTTTTCTATATACCCGAAGGTATGTGAAAATCCATTCGATATACCAGTTGGTACGTGGAAGAACTACAAGCCCTTAGGATGCAGTGCAGGAAAATAATGACAACTGCCACATTTAAAGACGTTGGAACACGTCTCTAACTTGCACATAGTTACTAAATGATTTTAATCCTAAGATAGCGTTAATTTTATATTATGTGGTTAAGTGGTTGCATGCGGCGTAGACAATAAATGTAAAAAGAATGCAAACCCTAGCTACATGACGATGCACGTTTCTCTTTCGATGAAAGCTACCTAAGGTAGGGAAATACTTTTCTTGAAAATACCAACATCAATCACAATTCTTGAAAAGACCCATGAATTGTTTGGCTTGTGTTTTTTTTTTAAATTTGATATTTTCTTAATGAGTTTTCTTTTCAAACCAACATGAATCTGAACAGTAAGAAAAAGAAAAATTCCTTCCTAGAGTGCAACAATTCTAACTTTTTGCAATAATAGTTCAAAAAGCACAAATGGAATCAAAGATGCAACAAATATCAACAATGTATAAAACAAAGTAGGGAAGTACTTCAATTTTCATATGTATGTATCAAAATGAAACTTGATAACTAAACTCTTTTTAGATCTACAAACAGAAAATGAGAGAATGCATACAATAGTCCATTTATTCAGAAATCAAAAGTAATATGACAAGCATCCAAACAACTCGAAAACACTCAAGAATTGCTTCAAATCTACCAAAATGCAACCAAATCTCAATGATTTAGGGTGGAGGAGGGGTTTGGAGGTCATATTTAAAGATATGAATAGATCTAATAATGTGATTAGGGATGGAAAAATTGAACCAACAGGTGGGGTATTTAAATTTCCATCCATAATGAAGGAACTCACTTAACTAGTAAAACATCCCAAACTCCACAAAATCCACTCCGAACAGAGGTAATGTTGGGCGTAGGGGCTCTATGACTATCATATGAAGCCTACAAACCACAATCCATCAACCCAAAACCAAAAAATGAAGGAAAATTGAACCGATCTCTGAGTTTGAAGGGCTGGCGCATGTTCCTACGCTGCACCAGAGCACTAGAGAGGGGATGGCACACTTAGTACACTAGGAAAGAGTTCCAGTGGCACACTTACAAAAATGGGAAAGAGTGTTAGCGGCGCTCTGTCACTCAAGGGAAAGGGCACTAACAACAGAGTTCCACTCTGTATGCACTACCTAGGCGCGTTAGAGAGCCAGAGAGGCTAGATCTCATAAGGGATAAGGGATAGAGTGTAGTACTAAACCAAAAAATAGTCAAGGAGGTACCAAAAAATATTCTATGACAAAATATAAAGGAGGGAGGTTCTCTAGAGGCTAGGAAATGGGTTGATAAAGAGACATGAGATAAAAAAACAAAACAAAATGAAATCTGTTTCTATCCCCAGTATGGTCGCCAAATTTGTTGGTGGATAAATATACTCAAGTGGACTCAAGCAAGATCTCCTTGGTCCAAGTGGATATAGTAAAAATCAAGTACATAATACATCCTACTTTCCTAAATCAATTAAGATACAAGATGAAGAGATGAGAAATTTCCTCAAATCTATAAGGCTTCTCCTCATTTCTCCAAGATCCCAAGCCTTTAAAGAGATAGAACAAACAAAGGGTGAAAGCATACATAGATATAATCTGATATAATATGACAGTTGAGGAAGAAAGCCCTAAATATCATTAACACAATAACATTTATGGAAAGATTATTTTATTACTATAATCAAGGAGATACAAAGAATTACATAAGGAAAGAACACCACAACCTAGCCTTAACGCTGCAATCTTCCCTCCAATAATACAAGACAAGCCTCTAAAGGATGATGGTATCCTACCAAAGGATGAGATATTTCCTCCCAATGGATGATAGGGATCATCTGGAAATTCCACCATCTTAAGAGTATCATAGTCATTCCTCCCTTCACCATGGAGAGAGGGTTCAATTTATAATGCTAAAGGGATAGAGTAGGTTGAGTATTAGGAGGATGAGTCTAAGGGATATTCCCCATAGGATAGTGAACCAAATGCCACCTCACCTAGAAGGTAGGGATGATCCTCCACCTCATCCACCTTCGAGAAGAGCCTCAAAACCTCTCTTTTTTCCCTCTAAACATCACTGGAGCACCTTGCTGTAGGAGATAGAGCATCGACACACCTTGCATGAGGATAAAGAGTGCTAGTTGCGCTTCTGGAATGAAGGGAAATAGTGTTGACATACATTTATTTAGGAGTAAGAGTGTTATCCTACCTAGAGAGGGTAAAAAGGGTAGGAACAACATCATTTTCAATCCATTTTAGTAGAGGGAACTTTAGGTATTAAGAACAAGGTTGACACATGGATCAAGATGACAAGATTTCATTGTAACACTAGGTCACTTCTTTCGCAGTGTAATGGGTCAACTATACCTTTATCTACTCTATGGATCTATTATTGAGAAATTTGGTTCTTCTATCTAGTATGCAGACAACTTGTAGTTTGAATTCCCCTTCAGGTTCCATGTCTATCACAAACCAATCAAGAATGTGATTAGTTTCATGTATATACATTTTTAATAAGGAAACATGGAAAACATTTGGTATTTCGACCATAGGAGGAAGATAAATCTCATAAGATACCAACCAAATTACACTTGATACTTTAAAGGTCCACAAAATATTTCCAGCAATATCATGCGGCTACCCAACCATAGTCTTCTTTCCCTTAACCTTCAGAAAAACTTTTTCTCCAACTTGGAACTGTCTATGCACTTTGTCTTTGTCTACATATCTCTTTTTCCTATCCTAAGCAATATTCAAATTCTTCTTGATCATGGCTACCTACTGTTCCATTTCTTGGATCATTTTCATCCCAATAACCATGCTATCAACATGCATATCCCAATTCATTGGAATACCACACTTTATTCCATAGAGGGGTTTGAAAGGGCTCATCTTCAACCATGCCTCTTAACCATTTTTATATGCAAATTCCACTAAATATAAATAATATTCCCATTTGCTAGGCTTATACATTATGTACATATAGAGAATGTCTTTAATGACTTGATTACCCACTCAGTTTGTCCTTTAGTTTGTGGATATTAGGTTTTTCTAAGGGTGAGTTTGGTTCCAAATTATTAGAATAAACCCTTCCAAAAGTTCAAAGTCAACTTTGGGTATTGATATTAAAATATGGCCTTAGGAATGCCATGCAACATTGAAATCTCCTTCATGTACACCTCTGCAATGTTAGCTACCTTAAAAAATGATTGTACTGGTACAAAGTGGGATTACTTGGTTAATTTGTCAACCACTTCCATAATAAAAGCATGTTGTCTTCATGTCTTTGAAAATTTTGTAAGGAAATCAATGGTTACTACATACCACTTCCATTATGGTACCGATAATGAATGGAAAAGACCAGTAGGGTGCTTATGCACTAATTTCCCCCTCTAACATTCTAAGCATTGATAAATGTATCTGGCTATTTGCTTCTTCATCCCTATCCAATAAAACTCATTATTCACTATTATTAAAGTCTTTTGGTAACTAAAGTTACCTTCATAAGGAACATTATGCGTCTCTTGAGGTATGATTTTATTCAATTCACCTTCAGTTGGAACATATATTTTTCTCTTGAATTGAAGGATTTTATCTTCAATCAATGTATAATTGAAAAAAAAAAATTCCTATGGCCTTCCTGTAATGATTACACAACCTCTATATAGTGATTACCTACTTACAATGCTTTGTGCAACCTATTACTCATATTTGACTTCCAGTCACTGCTGATTGAAACTTGCATGAGTTGATTCCTTCTATTGAGTGCATCAGCCACATACTTCTCCTTACCTTTTATATACTTGATGTGAAAATTGAACACACTCAAGAATTAAGTCCACTTGTCTTGTTTGGAATTCAATTGAGGCTTCTCAAACAGATACTTATGTCTGCAATGATCAATTGTTCATTAAAACTAGCTTCCCAGCAGATAATGCCTCCACCTCTAGATTGCATGAACCATGTAATCTAACTCCAAATCATAAGTAGCACATTTCTTCTCATGATCCTTTAGATTTTGTTATTCATAGAAATTTACATGCCCATCTTGCATCAAAATTCCACAAAGTCCTTGCAATGATGCATCGGTACAACCACATACCACATACCCCTTGCCTAGATATGGAAATTTTAACACTAGAGAAAAAGTGAGTAACACCTTCATGAGTTGAAAATAATCCTAACACTTCTAGCTCTAGTTGAAGTTTAAATTTTTATTTTGCAGGTAGGTAATTTTTGTACAAGACATTTCACCCTTGTAACCTAGGGTCTAGGGTTACCAACTTACTATTAGAATTGCATACAATCAGCTTTCATAGAAACTGGATTGAGAATAGGAAGATATCTTGGCTTACTCGGTTTACGACGGTTTATCCAAGCTTGGTATTCTCTCGCTCCAATCTTCTCCAAAGATTCTAGGGATGCTTCTCTTCACCTGCAAAGAGCCAATTCTTCAAGCAATATCTCATACATATATATATCAGAGGTTAGATGAAAATCATACTAACAACATAATTGAACATATTCATTAAACTAATATACATGAGATAAGCACAATACAATATTGGAATAAGAATTCTCTTTATTAACAAATAGTGAATAGCTAAGAATACAACCCAACTTCTGACACAAGAAATCATCTGCAACCGAGGAATCTAATTTCTATTGCTCCAAGACTCTGAAGGTATACCACCAGCGTAACTTTTCTCTTCTAGAATTGATTGATTGGCACCATCCCAAGGCCTCTATTTATACTGTGGAAAATAGAGTGGTTTCGAAGGATAGGATGGTTGAGACAGTTGGGATAGTTATGGATTAGGGCAAAAATAATCTCATCTAATCACAATTTATATATTTTAATGTCGAATTAAGGTATACGCGAGTATTAATATAGGAAAGGCGCATATGACACACGGGTTGCTTAAAGGGAACTTGCGTATGCAAGGTATATGTGGGTTGCAATGCACATAGTCGCGTATGACACGCGAGTTGCAATTCAAATAGTCGTGTATGCAACCCAAAACTCAAAATAAAAATATATAAGGATGGTATGAAAATAATGCATCAAAGGTCATGCACATCTATAGTGTTTTGGCCACTTCAATCCTAATTGTCCTTTTGTGTATCGACATAATGAATATCAACACTCAAATGAAGAAATGTCATTTTGGCTGATAACAGATGCCCCCTAATGTGTGAGGTTAGAGGAAAGCGATGGCCAAAATACATTACAATCTTAGTCTTGGAGAACTCAGAAGTCCAAGGAAGTAGAAGAAGTACCTGAAACAAATACATATCAATGTCATATACAAAATCTTATATGACGATGCCATGTTCAATATACTGGAACACTAGCTCCTTTACAATATTTTATTACATCATATGATATGGGTACAAGACCATGTATATTACAAATGTGGATCAAAGCCACAATATACAATGATGAGTCTTCAAAATCTGGAAGCTGTGTAGGTGAAGACAACACAATATTGCGCAACTTAGGTTATAGATGTGAACCTAAGGTATTTGTCGAAATCTAAAGGAACCAGTACAATCCAAGCCATGTGAATAGATTTGTTGAAGTTGAACATGGAAAGGATTCAACATATTTTCAATCAATAGGTGAAACTGACAACTAAAGCAAAGGAGTTCACCAATTATCATAGTGAATACTAAGGTACCATCATCAAAACTCTAGGTCTTCATCTTCAGGAAGTGTTGGTGAGAAACAATGATGTGATGAGGAAGGTAATAGATCCTCCAATGGATCACAAGAGTGACTAGGAACTGGATAAGGGAAGGTAGACACAAGTAATATTCAGATAGGATAATTATGGAATCAGGATAATAATCATATGCAGGGATAAATCTTTGAATAGTGAGCATGACACAGAGATGACCCAAGGTAGCTTTTAACTTTATAGATAGAACAACTAGACTTATCTATCATGTAGGAGACATGATCAGATTCCCCATGTATAAATGACAAGTGGAGGATTAAGAAACTCGAAGTGATAGATGAGCTGAAAGTGTACACTGAGACATGAGTATTGGAAAGTTCAGGGAGTGTTATTTTCAAGGAGGACATGCTGCCACTGTCTATAACCCAAAAATAAAACATAACCCAAAAATAAAACTTCTTCCTTATCTTTCCTGTTAAATTTTAACAAGTCAAGGAAATTCAACTCAGGCATCTCTTCATTTTTGACAATCTTGAAGAGGGGAGAGAATAATGCTTGATAATGTCATTGATTCGTAGATTTTACAAGCCCGAATTGGTACATGCTTGTTGGTTTTTTCATGTTCAGAGAGTCTAAAAACTCTGAAGAAGACTCTAGGAGTTTCCTTTTTCATCCAATTTAGTCTCCTGCCAGAAAATTATAAAACATACCACAGAAGATCTCTCTTAGCTTCCGAAGAAGTAAGGTGCACATTTTTAGTACTTAGTCAGGAAGGTCCGAAAAAGGTTAAATTACCACCTACCCAATGCTCCTTCTATAGCAGCTTGTAGCTTGAGTTTTACGATTGTGAAGGAAAGCAATATCACTCGGAAAGATCGATTTGGTTACGAGAAATGGGGCTTACAATAGTAAACTCGATGCTTTGTTCTTAGTGTTTAACGAGCATGACAAAAACATAAAGCACACTCAGAATATTTTTCATGTTTAGGTCCAAAGCACGAAAAAGAGAAAACTCAGCTCATGCTAGGCACTCCTTTTCCATAATTTTAGTCCCACAGGTTCGGAAAAGTGATAAACCTATGCTTGAGAATACTCTTCTCAATTCCATAGAAAAGAGAGTGATCCTTTTTGTATTTTTCCACATGGTTCAAGAAAGTTAAAACCTACCACCAATGTGGATGCCCACTCATGTACTCTTAACGAGCCTGAATGGACAAGTTTACTCGGAAGTCAAGTCTATTTTGAGGATTTATACCTGGGCCTAAAGAAACTCCATAAGGGCGGGGAGCCTTATAAAGGGGGTAGCTTGTAAAAAGAGACCAAAATGAGGCTCAATTTGGCATGAAAAATAGCTAAGAAGGCTCCCCTAAACCTACGAAAAATGCGACATGAGTACCAAAAAACAATCAATGTGTTCTAAACTAGCGTACTCATGGAAGGAAAGCCCTATACACAGAAGAAAAATGGTATAGACAAGGTAACAATGGTTAAACACCATAGTCCATGGTCAAAGTAGTGATCCTAGGGTTAAGGAAGATTAAGTATAAATGCAAAAATGCATACAAATGACCAAAATCCTATCCTGTATGAGTGAATAACAACTTTAAGTAACCTTGGACCTATTGCATTGGGCAAACATGAGATGGCATTAGTTTGATTTTTTATAGAAATTAAAACTATAGGCTAAAAAACCCACAATTTGAAATTATTTCTATAAATAGTTCAAAAATAGAAATCAAAATCACCATTTCATATTCTTACCCAATATAGGCAATTTTTACTTCTAACTTCAATCGCTCGGTGTGGAAAAACCAGTGGACAATTTTCAAATCCGCAAGTTTCAGGTAAGTCAACTCTTAATTCTCTTCCATTTCATGCATTCAAATTTTCAATGTTATGCAAAATTTTGATGTTTTAAGACAATTTTAAGGAGGTCGCGCTGTATACGCGGGTATGTGACAAACATAGTCACGTACACGCATTTTATACTCGAATTTCTCTAAGGAAACCCATGTATGATACATGAACTTTCTAAAAGACAGCCACATATACTGCACGACATAGAAAAAGTATACATAGGGCCAAAATCAAAGTTTTTTAATGAATTCTAATGTTTGATGGTGGTTTTATGAGCAGGATAAAACATGGTATTGGAGTGGAGGGAGAGGGAACATGAAAATATGGACCAAGATGCACTTCACAGTGCTCCCACGGTGAAAGCATTGAGGCAAAGTGGGTTGTTAAAGTTCTTTAGCACCTCACCTATGCGAGCTAATGTCCACTTGTTAGATTTTTTAATTAACTATTGGGATCATGACTTAGGTGCCTTTGACCTACAAGGTGAGATTTTTGAAATTACACTAGAAGACATCTATTTCATTACGGGTTTTTCACGACATGGAACACCTGTCAACCTGGAGGGTACTGACAGGGGTGGTGACCTTCTAAGTGTTCAGGACTATATCAATACTTATTGTACGCCTGACAGTCATAAAAGGGGAACTTGCATCCCTATTACACATGTTAGTAAATTTGCATTACAAGTTCTAGTAAGCACAATAGTGAGGGTTGCAATATCATCATCACTCCATCTTGCAACTTGGAACTAGATGAGAATCGTTGTAGAGTGCCTACAGGGAGCTGTATTTGACTAGTGCTCAGGAGTAATCCTGATAATGAAGAAGCAACTCCATGACTGCAAGAGAGGCCGACGGAAGAACTTTGGATATTCTAGTGTATTGGTGGCCTTCTTCTTTGAGAGATTGCCTGACCTTCGCTCTGCATTACCTCTACTAACATTCTCTCCCTGTCAACCTAGACTAAATAGGTGGGGAGAAATTTTCCTTTGCTAGGGCAGCAATGGCTCGGTTCAAAGTGTCTATGACGATGAATTCTACCTATGGTGGGGACAGTAGCTACAAGTACTGGAGAAATTTCCATATGTTGGGATGGATTTTTGAGGTGAAAATGACCTTGTCCTCCCTCTTGGAGGAGCACAGGAAGCATCAGGTATTTTGGTTTTTTCAAATTTTCAAATTTTTATGAATTTTTTAATCATAAATATATATACATATGTATAAGAGTTTTTAATCCTTTTAATGTTTAAAATGCAGATATTGGACTATTCTTCCCTGATGGGCATCCTCATATGTATGTATGACCAATGGAAAGAGAGGATCAGGGTTTGATCAGGGTACTTGAGGGGATGCTGGCCAGGATTACCCAAAGAGTCCCTACTCTACGTATTGAGCAGATCCCTGCCATTATGCAGGAATTAGTTATTGGTATTCCACCCACTTGGATACACCTTATGAGGAGGGTAGACATGGCGATACTTTTTTTACATAGAGGCCATGGAGGATGCTACAGTTGAAGAATCTGAGGAGGCTCTAGAACAGGATGACCAGGATGACCAGGATGACCAGGGTGGTTAAAATTAGACCCAGGAGCATTTTATGGATTACGATCCAATTTTTGTACATTTTTGTATATTTATACAGCTATGACTGGATCTGAGGATCAATAACTTGACCTATATATATGGACATATATTCACACACACACACACACATATATTCTAGTTTATTTACATGTGTTTTACAATGTATCTGTTGTATATTTTTATGGAATGTGTGTTAAGTGCCAATCTAAGATATAATTTGCATATGCATCAGTTAATGAATTTTGATTTCTTGGAATATGATTAAATGTAATAAAATCAAAATTTCTTTCCAATAACCTAACTTGCAAAAAATGACGTAATAAAATAGGGTTTCACACCTGATAAGCTCGATTGAGCTAGGAAACCACCAGTTGGGCGTCAAGTCTAACTTCCAACTGGGTGATGCCACATGACATGGCATCCCATAAAAGCTAAATGACGACCCTATATTCAGCCACATTATTGGTAGCAGGACCTAGGCAAGTGCCTCCAAAGGCAACTAGTTGTCCTGAGGGTGAGTAAATAACCCATGCGACTGAAGCCAGGTTGCAAGTGTGACGAATAGCGCCATCTGCAAAACCTATGAACCACTAAGAAGAGATCTTTAAAAATGAACATATGATATAAGAACACAAACTGGCTAGCTATTGTACATAAATTTACATACAATAAAAAGTGCTAAGCCTAAGCAAAGTACTTCTTTAGGTAGAGCCCATTTCTAGGCTTGGACAGCTTATTCCCTTCAAAATCAGTTAATTCATATGCCCCTTTCTTCAGAAAATTTGAAATGACATAGGGTCATAACCACATAGACCTGAATTTCCCTGCACCCAAGGGTTCTTTGCCCTTGTCCCAGAGCAATACAAGCTCCCCCTTCAGAAAAAATCCTAGCTTTGACCGATTTATCGTACTGATTTTTAACCCTATTTTTATGAGCCTCGTTTGCAGTCAGTGCATCTCTACGTTGTTCATATATATGTTCTAAGTGTAGCAAACGCTCTTCTAGCGTAGTCATATAAGGTAACACATGAACGGAAACTTTTAAAGTTGGGATTTCGCATTCAACCAGGGTTATTGCTTCCACTCCATGAACGAGTTGGAAAGGTGAGAAACCCGTGGCAGTTTTCACATTAGTTCGATAAACCCAACATGTAGGATACAACATGATGTGCCAATTTGACTGGGCTACGTTAATATTACACTTGAGAATAGTCTTCAAGGTCTTATTGACTGCCTTGTCTTGACCATTCAATTGCGAGTAGAAAGAAGATGAATGTTCTTGTTTAAACCCTAGCATAGTATCCAACTCGGTCATCATGTTGTTTTGGAAGTGAATTCCATGGTCAATGAAAATCTATTTAGGAATACTAAAGCACGCAATAATCTGGTTAAAAATGAAAAAATATGCATTTTCCTCTTCAACCTTATAGGTGGGCATTGCCTTTGCCCACTTTGTAAAGTAATCTACAACGAGAATGATGTATTTGTGCACCCCAGCCGAAACAGGGTTGCACGTCACGTAATCTATCCCCCACTTGGTGAAAGGACCCACTGTAATGATGGGAAATAATGGAGTAGGATGCGACTGCATATTTCTAGTGTAAAGCTGACAAGGATGACAATGCTTCATGGCTTCTAGACAATCTTTAAAGATCGTGGGCCAGAAATAACCAGCACGTAAAATATTTTGGGCCGTTGCTAACCTAGATAAATGGCCCCCCCACACTTCGCTATGGGAATAATTTAGGAAAATGTCAGCCTCTTTTTCGGTGAGGCACCGACGCAAAACAAATTCTACCCCTCTTCAATACAAAGTATCTCCAATGATGAGGTAGTTTTTCGCATGTGTGCATAATTTGCGTCGCTCTTCCCATGAAAATATTGCAGGGTACTTCAGAGTCAAGAGATAGATAAGTATATCTCCATACCAAGGGTTAGAGGTGGAAATAAAGAGAATGTTCTCATCTAGAAATGAGTTATCTTCAACTGCTATATCTTCTTCAACTAGAAATTCTGCAATAAGCTCTGAAAAAACTAAGTATTTTTTTGATTTGGCGGATTGAAAATCCAAGTCAAACTCCTGGAGAATGACTATCCATTTGTTCAATTTGCCTCCAACTTTGTGTCAGGACAAGAAATATTGGAAAGCATTGACATCCACCACTACTACTATAGTCCTTAGTAAGATATAGTGATGTAACCTATGAACATCATACACAGCTCCTAAGGCCAACTTTTCGATGTGGGAGTACCTAAGTTCAGGACCAGCTAAAGCACGACTAAGTTAATAGATGACATGCTCTTGGAGCTTATCATATTCCTATATTAGCACTACCTGTTATAGCTCAAAATGACACATCTCTTCATGTGACCACTTTCCCATGATTTTGTCACATGCCGACACTTCCATGATGACACTTCATGAAAGTCACTGAAAAAACACCTAACTTGGAGGATCCATATCTTGAGTTCTCTAACTTTGTTTGACCTCATCTCTAGACCATTGGAAATGTATCTGAGTCAGATAAAACTTTCTAGAAGACACAAAAGTCTGCAAATTTCTATAAGTACCTTAAAAATGATATTTTATGATGTATACGAGAGTTTCCTTAAGGAACCCTGTGTATTGTACGTGACTTGTTATATATAATAGTCACGTATTCCCTAAATATGCAACTATTTACATTGAAACCTGTGTATACCTCCCACATATGCAATTGTTGTCTCCACAACCCATGTATTCCTCCTGAAAATGTCAAAAAAATATGTTTTTCAAAATTTGGGTAGTTTGGGTAGGTATGCAAATGAATCCTTCAGTTGTAACTGCTTTGTCTTCAACCCTATCTCTTCATAAAGCATATAAATAGAGGTAGGGAGGTCCATGAGAGGGGACTTGAACTTTTGCATTTTCATGCTAGAGGAATTGGGACTCTCTTTTCCCACTCCTTTGCCCTAGTGACCATCCCCTTGTGTTGCAGAGATTGGAAGCTAAGTTCCTTGGAGAAGAGAAGCAACAGAACTAGATCAATTTTTCATGAAGTGCCCAACTTGAAGAGAAGGTATATTTGTACTTCATTTCATGCTTAATAAATATGTGATGTCCTTCTTCTTCCCAAATCATTGTTCAATGTGTGATTGAATCTTTGTTTATGATCATATGATGATGTTAGTTAGATCATTATTTCATGTTTATTTGATTATCATTGCTTTATATGTGGTCATAATGGTTTGAGGAAGGTATAATTCATTTTGCAGGTCTCTTGGAGCAAGAGGAGCAAGAGGAGCAAGAAGAGGATTGAAGGGCTGCTTGGATCAACCTTCGTTTGGTTAAGGTATGAACCATTATAATCTCTGAAACTTGCTTATATATGCTTGCTGAAAATTATACATCCACCTTTCAACCCCAGTACGTTGATGGCCTCTTAAACCCTAGCCATAGGAAATTTTTCTTTACAACAGAACTCGCGACTCCACTGGGGAAAGACTTCTCTGTTTGGGGTTTCTCTATTTTTATTTCAGTCTTTTGCAAGGTTTCAGGTCTTTTTTGCCACTTAGGAACACTTTATCTATCTGATAGAACACCTCCCCTTCCTTCCTAAGGTAGTTTTTGACCTTTTTTGGGTTTTTTCCCACCCATACGTGAGTTGAAGATTGAACAACCGTGTATCTGGTTTTTATACGTGACTTTCTTTATTGTCAACCCATGTATGATACGCAACTTGTTAGTAGTGAAATTTGCGTATGCCCTTTTAAACAATGGTTTTTCCTCTTTTGTGGTATTTTCTTCCATTTGAAGGTTGTTTGGTAGGTCTTTTGGGGTCCTCTGCAGGTACATGACTCCAAAAAGTTAGTGTCATCATTTTTGGTTGTTCTTTATCTATGTGGTAAGCCTTTTTATAACATTAGGGTTTTGTCTTTGCTTGGCATGATTTTTGGCTTATGTTTCTGGTCAACCTCTATTAGTGATCTTTCTCTTAACTTAGAAGCTTATTGGTTTTTGTTTCCTTCTTCTTTTGTTGGTTAACTTCACCATGCCAAAATAGTTGACTTGTCTCTTATGCAAGCCTTCCTTCCAAGCAGGGTTTATACTGAATTTAGGGCATTCTAGACTCTGTTTGGTGGTTGCATAGCAAATTTCCTTTTGCTTTGTTCTTGTTATCTGCATACATTTAGTTTGTAGGTATTTTTTCTTTTGCATTTATAAAAGAAAAAGAAAAAGAACATATATTTGTTTAATATTCTTGTATATTAGAGTTTTGTCTTTAATGCACTACATATCATTATTTAAAAAAATAAAAATAAAAATAAATTGTTCTTTTGTGGCTTTCAAGTTTCTATTTGAAGAAAGAAAGAGAATAGTTATTGATTTTTTGCATTTCATTTCTCTTTGTTTAGTCATTTTATTTCAACTTTGAGTCAAAATACCACATAAGTTTCATGCCATTTAACCTATGAGTAAAAAGAGCCTTTTAAAATAAACGATATAATATAAAAAATTATTAGTAAGTTTTATTTTATAGGTTCATACACCAACTAACTCACGATAGACTTGTGGGATAGGGAATTTTAAATCTCCACAAGTATAAAATTTCAGACGTAGTTGGCCAATCACTAGGTAAACCTTTTTCTATGTTGATTGTATCTGGGAAGCTCCTCTCAAACGGGAGTTAAGCACGAGGCCCCGTGGAGGCTTAGACTGAGGAGATAATCCTCTGATTCCTTGTCAAAATGTAGACCAAGGTTTTTACGCATCTGGGGTCTGTCAATACCACCCTCCCAGGCTCGTGTGGTGTCTGGTGTTTACAGGGTTTCAGGATTTGCTACCCTACCCATGCATATGACCCAGGCTTGCGACTGTCCCCCCTGATTGTCAATATAGTTAAGGTAGCCTTTAGTCTCTTTGACATGTAGGTTTCATACACAGGTACATTGGAAGGCTATTTCTGGTTGACCTTGGAAGGGCTTGGAAGGTAACCCTGGTAGAAGGTGTGGGGGGGCGGTGGGTGATTCCTCCACTTGTGCCTAAGAACATCTATAGGGACGCCAAGTAACTTTCTATCATATTTCTTCTGGAAATAATTTCTTATACCTATTTGTTTGTTTGGCTTTAGGAATTTTTAGTGAGTTCTCTGTGGTTTGTCTATACTTAGTTTTCCTTTAGGTGTGCACTTTGTACTTGTGGTTTCTTGTCGACCTCAGACTTTGTCTTGTTTTTTGAAGCAATGGAAAACACCCCTTTGAACACCAACCAAGAGATCCCCATGCTGGGAAATCCTTGTACTATTCCTCTCATAGGGAATGTTGGTGTTCCTTTGATGGCCACCTTGAATCTTCCTGGATTCACCCTAGGGCTACCGGTGTGGTTGTTTTCCACTCCAACTATCTTGAATGCTCCTCGTGATTCTCAAGTAAGCTCCTTATATCAAGGGCATCAAACAATGCTCCCCTTCACATGTAGTTGTTTCTCCTCATCCTTCTACCTCATGCGATGAAAGTACTAATACAAGTAACCGACAGTCTAAAAGGAGTAAAATAAGGAGGAATAGGAAGAAGGCACATAAGCAAGGGAGAACCCGTTCAACCTCTGCAAGTCAAGTTGAACCTCACCACCCAACCTCTACAGTTCATGCTACAGGAACCTATCCAACCTCTGCAGGTCATGTTGGATCTAAGAACTCAACCTCTGCAAGTCAAATTGATCTTCATCATCCGGCCTCTGTTGATCATGCTGGTGTGATTCTTCCAACCTTTCTAGGTCACGTCGGATCCAGTCACTCAGCCTCTACAGTTCATGCTGAGGGCACCCATTCAACCTTTGATGTTCAAGTTGAACCTCCCCATCCAACCTATGCAAGTCATGTTCGATCCATCCACCCATCCTCTGAATTTAATGATGGGGGCACACACTCAACTGCTACAAATCATGTTGATCCTAACCATTCAGCCTCTGTTGCTCATGCTGGTGGTTCCCATCCAACCTCCATAGGTCATGTTGGACCTAGTCTCTCAGCCTCTGCAAGTCATGCTGGGGGAAGTTTCTTAGCCTCTGTGGTTCATGCTGAATACAATATGTCAGCCACTGCAAGTCATGTTGACACTATTGAAGATCCCACTGCAAGACCAAGTTTCCTTGTAAGCTTTGTGAGGGAGACCACCTTACTTATAAATTCCCTTCTATTGCAGAAGTGCAAATATTTTGGTTTCATGGTCATCCTGTTTTTGAACATCCTAAAGTTTTTCAGCAATCGGCCTCTCTTAGTCAGGTTGGACCCAGCCACCCAGCCTCTGGTGGTCATGCTAGGGGAAAAATTTTGGCCTCTGTAGGTCATGCTGAGAGAAAACAGTCAGCCACTTCTAGTAATGTTGACACTGTTGAGAAAACGGGTCATTTAAAGTACAAAATTAAGTTCCCTTGTAAGCTATGCGAGGGAGATCATCTTACTCACCAGTGCCCTGCTATCGCAGAGGTGTGAAGAGTGTTGTCCAAGACTCAATACTTTCCTTCTTCTGAACAACCTATAGTTTCTCAACAACCTACTCAACCTTTGGTTGATCAAGTGGTCGAACCAATCTCAGATTTGGTGGATCCCACTCTTCTTTCAGAAAGTGTTCCTTATGTCATTGAACCAATGTCACCTTTGGTCAATCCCACTCTCCCTTCGGAGAGTGACTTTCACAAAGCTGTTGAATCGATTCTATTGTCAATCAATCCCACTCTTCCTTTGGAGAGTGAAGTGTATTCTAGTCACATTGTCTTCACTGCCAGTTCATAACTTACTGAACAAGAGGGCACTAAACTCACTTCGGATGAACCCACACCAAGCTCTGGGATTTCTTCCTTTGATTGGGATAGCCTAGTTGAGCCGCGCCTTCCTTCTGATGCACCTTTCTAGATAAAGGTCAAATTTGAACCATACACAATTGCTCATTGTATTGTTGATGAAGGAGCCTCAGTTAGTATCTTGTCTACTCATGCTTGGTGAGGAATGGGATCTCCCATCCTTGTGTTGAATGCTAGTCAGTTACTGGTGTTTGATAGAATAAATTTTATAGCCTTAGGAATTCTTGATCAAACACCTATTACTTTCGGTGGGAAGACCGTCTTAGTTGACTTCATGGTGATAGAAAACCCCTTGGAATTCAATATGCTCCTTGGACGTGATTATGTCTCTACCATGCAAGCTATGGTGTCAACATTATTTCGTGTGATGTACTTTAATCATGGTGAAGAAATTGTCACTATCGATCAGTTGGATTTTCTTAATCCCTCTCTTGATCCAAGTAGATACTAGGTTTTTTCTTTATTGATTCCCAGTGTTTCTATAGATTCTACCTCGCCACAGGTGCGTTATGTGGCCTCATGTCCTTTGCGTTCAATTGCTAGTGAGAAGCAGCCTCTATTTTCATGCTTATCTTCCTAGAACTTGGTCCCACTAGTTGACCAGGTGAGTCATCCTATACAGACCATGGATCTTTCTCTCCACTCTATCGATCCATTTGAAATTTTAGACATGTTTCCTATCTTCGATGATCTTCTTCCTTTGGATGAAGTCTTCCTAGAGTCTTTGATACAATCTAACCTTCTATTGGATGTTGGTTCAGTTGTGACTAAGTCTAACCCTGATTTTCCTCGTAAGACTGATCTTCTCATGGATTGGTCTTCTTATGTTGATCTTTTTGAGTCTTTGGACTCTTCCCGCGAGCAACAAGTCAGTGATCCTAATGAGTTTGATTTTTCTTATGAATTTTTCAACTCCCGTGATACTGAGTTTGTTCCTGCAGACTCTATCTCCCTTGTTGATTTTTATCTCCTTCTAAGGTTGATCTTACTAATTATAAACCCTCGAGCCTTGGTGCTATTGGATCTTCTTCGATTGATTCTGCCATAACTTCACCTTTTGGAGAAGATAGCAAAGTCACATGTGTTTCTGCCAAAGTGACCTGCATCGGATCTTTTCTTTTGAATCTGATTTTGATGTTGTTGTTTCTTGGAGACAGGATTTATAATTGGATTCACAATTGTTTACTGGCCTTGCCTTGTTGTTCAAGTTGTAACTAAATTTACATGTGCCCTTCTCACGCTTATGAGCTTGATGTCGGCTTCTACGCTTTTAGCTTGTTGTATAAGCCCTCATCTTTGTTCTCATCGTCGTTAAGCCTTGTATCATTTTTCCTTTGAAACTTGACACCTTTTACCTTGAGGAGATGTTCCCCGATTGTATTTACCTTACTCATGTTCCTTGCATTACGCATAGGTTTGTTCCTCACGCTTGGAAATAGTTTCACTTGGCCCTGACATTCTTCTCCTTGCATTTAGAGCATTCTTTTTTCTCTCCTTCGAGCTCATTAAAAACAGTAAGGAGGTAGTGAGTTGAATTTTTTGAACTCGTTAAAACTTCACAGGAAATATATTGAGTTTCTTTAGGCTCAGGTCTAACTCCTCAAAATAGATTTGAATGCCAAGTAAACTTGTCCATTTAGGCTCGTTAAGAATATGTGAATGGGCATCCACATTGGTGGTAGGTTATCACTTTCTCAGACCACGTGGAATAATACGAGAAAGGAACACTCTCTTTTCTTCGGAATTGAGAAGAGTATTCTCAGGCATAGGTTTAATGCTTTTCTGGACCTGAGGGACTAAACTTATGGAAAAGGAGCCCCCGGTATGAGCTTAGTTTTCTCTTTTTCATGCTCTGGACCTAAACATGAAAAATATTCTGAGTGTACTTTATGTCTTTTCCATGCTCATTAAACCCTAAAGAACAAAGCATAGAGTTTATTGTTGTAAGCCCCATTTCTCGTAATCAAATGGATCTTTCTGAGTGATCTTGCCTTCATTCACATTCGTAAAACTCAAACTATATGTTGCTTTGGAGTATTGGGTAGGTGGTAATTTAACCTTTTTCGGACCTCCCTGAGTAAGTACGAAAAATGTGCGCCTTACTTCTTCAGAAGCTAAGAGAATTCTTTTATGGTTTGTTTTATACTTTTACGGCCTCATGAGACTAAATTGGATGAAAAATCTCCCCCCTAGAGTCTTCTTTGGAGTTTTCAGACTCTCTAAACTATGAAAACACTGTCGAGCATTCACTAATTCGTGCTCATAAAATCCATGAATCAGTGCTTTATCAAGCATTCTTTTGTCTCTTCTTCGAGCTTTCCAAAAATGAAGAAGGTCCCAAGTTTGCTTTCTTGGACTTGTTAAACCTTTACAAGAAAGAGGGGANAAGTCTTGTTTCCTTGAACAAAGCACCAGTTTTGAGTCTATCAACAGTTGGGTCCTAGTATTTTGACCTTATCTTGATTCAGAGTTTCTTACTCCTCCATTTGGTCTCTTTTCCAATTATATGGGGAATCTATCAATCTCTCCTACATTGCAGATTTGTGTCATTGGTCCTTTTGTGTCAAAATCTGCCTAAGTCACTTTTGTGTCATCCTCACTATTCAAGGACTAAACCTTTGTCGTCCATTCTACAGTTTCCTTGGCCTTTTGTGTCATCCATTCCCTGGTATCAGTTCATTACATCATGTCTTCGGCGGTCCTTGTCGTGAAATTTTGTACCAATTCTAGATCCAATTAGTCTTTGAATTACCTCCTATTGAATGATGAAGGATGCCTTAATTCCTTCCTTCCAACGGATCACTTCCTATCGATTGCAACACATCTTGCTCTGGGAATGAAATTTAGATTTTTATGACCGTGCCTTTGGGATTGCAGTCATCAGTGGCAATTTCCCTTGCTATTGTGTAGTGGGAATACCTTACTGTCTCCTACTTGATGGATTCTTCAAGTGTTTGAATTCAAGTCCTTGTATCCACACTTCTTAGAATGTACTAGGCACATTTGGGACCATTTTCATTAACGGTGGTTTCCCTCGCGTTTGTTAATGGTTCTCATTATTGACCAGTAATCAAATGGTTTCCTCCATGTTCGACATCAACTCATTTATTCGCATGGTTAGGATTTGTACCTTTTGGGCGGTTTGGATTGAAGACCTTGGGCCGACAGTAGCATCGTCATTTTGCTATTTCCCAAGCTGTACAAGACATTGTTATATTTTATATGACATTTTGCCAAGACATAGATCCACCTTGTATTCTTGTGGCTATGATCGATTGTTGAGCATGGATCCACCTTGTTCATTTGTGGCCATGACTCCTTTAGATTTGATATCGCTCCTTTTAGGATATTGAATGACCATGATAGTTTTATCAGTCATACATATGTTGGATCCACCTGTATCTTTATGGTG
Organism: Pseudotsuga menziesii; assembly: GCA_001517045.1. Taxonomy (NCBI): domain Eukaryota; kingdom Viridiplantae; phylum Streptophyta; class Pinopsida; order Pinales; family Pinaceae; genus Pseudotsuga; species Pseudotsuga menziesii. Next base: position 863,724 of record LPNX010252096.1, on the reverse strand, counting down.
ATTATTTGTATAAGGACTTGTATGTCCTAGAGATCAGTTTTTTTTGACATTTATCTCTCTTTCAAGTACCTTTGTTTGAGCCTTTTGATCTTGGATTTTCTGCTCTCTCCATACTCAGTTGTTTCCTTTATAATGTATTTTAGCTATTGTCTTCCCCTCTAACATCATACATTAGGGTTCATCTGTTATAGCTCAAATTGACACATATCTTCCTGTGACCACTTTCCCATGATTTCGTCGCATGTCGACGCTTCCATGACGACACTTCATGAAAGTCACAGAAAAGACACCTAAATTGGAGGATCCATATATTTATTTCTCTAACTCTATTTGAACTCATCTCTACATTGTTGGAAAGGTGTCTGCATCCTATAAAACTTTCTAGAAGACACCAAAGTATGAAATTGCCCAAAAGTACCATAAAAATGTGATTTTATGATGTATATGCAAGCTTCCTTAAGGAAACCCACGTATTGTACGTGACTTGTTATATATAATACTCACATATGCCCTAAATACATGACTATTTACATTGCAGCCCATGTATACCTCCTTCATACGCGGCTGTTGTCTCCACAACCCGTGTAGTCCTCCCAAAAATGTCAAAAAAATGTTTTTCGAAATTCAGGTAGTTTGGGTAGTTATGCAACTGACTCCTTCAGTTGTAACTTCTTTGTCTTCGACCCTATCTCTTAATAAATCATATAAATAGAGGTAGGGAGTTATATGAGAGGGGACTTGAAATTTTGAATTTTCATGCTGGAGGAATTGGGACTCTCTTTCCCCACTCCTTTGCCCTAGTGATCATCCCCTTGTGTTGCAGAGATTGAAGGCTGAGTTCCTTGGAGAAGAGAAGCAGAAAAACCAGATCAAGGTTTCATGAAGTGCCCAACTTGAAGAGAAGGTATATTTGTACTTAATTTCATGATTAATAAAGATGTGATGTCCTTCTTCCCAAATCATTGTTCAATGTGTGATTGAATCTCTATTTATGATCATATGATTATATTAGTCAGATCATTATTTCATGTTTATTTTATTATCATTGCTTTATATGTGGTCATAATGGTTTGAGGAAGTATAATTCGTTTTGTAGGTCTCTTGGAGCAAGAGGAGCAAGAAGAGGATTGAAGGGCTGCTTGGATCAACTTTCGTTTGGCTAAGGTATGAACCATTCTAATCTCTGAAACTTGCTTATATATGATTGTTGAACATTATACATCCACCTTTCAACCCCATTACGTTGATGGCCTCTTAAACCCCAGCCATAGGAAAGTTTCCTTTACAACACTACCCCAATGGTCGACTCGGATGCGGCCATATACAATATAAAATCATGAGAGTAATCTGTCGAATGCAATAAAGGTGCCGATAACAAATATTTATTTAATGCCTCAAACACAAGTTGTGTGGTCTCATCCCATATAAATCGAGTGTCCTCCTTCAATAGTCACATGAAACCTTTGGTGATCTTGGCATAATTCATGATAAAACGTTGAAGAAAGTTGGACTTTCCTTGCAGGCTCTGAATTTGCTTGATGGAACGAGGAGGAGGCAGATTTATGATGGCCTCAACTTTCAAAGGATCCACCTGAATACCTTTGTTAGAAACAATGAACCCAATGTTACACTAAAATCTTGCACCCTTGATCCATGTGTTAACCCTTTTCCTAATCCCCAAATTTCTCTCTGCTAAAGTTGACTGAGATTGATATTTTCCTAATTTTTTCCCTTTTTAGGAAGGTTGCCACTCTTGTCCTTCATGATAGGTGTGCAGAAGGTGCTTTTTCCCTTCATGCTAGGGGAGTCGATGTTGGTGCTCTGTCTCCCACTGCTAAGAGCACCGACGGTGCTTTTTCCCTTCCTACTAAGTGCGCCGGTGGCATTTTGAGAGAAAAAAAATGGAGCTTCGAGACCCTTCTTGAAGGTGGATGAGGTGGATGTATATCCTTATAATTTAGGTGAGGTGCCATTCGATTCCTAGCCTATAGGGAATATCCCTTTGATCCCTCCTCCTAATCGTCAACCTATTCTATCCATTTAGCCTTATAAATTAAACCCTCTCTCCATTTGGAAGGGAGGAAGGACTATGGTACTCTTATGCTGGTGGAATTTCTAGGTGATCCCTATAATTCTTTGGAGGCTTTGGCTTGGATTGTTGGATGGAATATTGCAACGTTAAGGCTAGGTTATGATGTTCATTCTCAATGTAGTTCTAAGTATTTCCTTGATTACATTAATACAAATCTCTTTCCATGAACATTATTGTTGTTAGTAATGTTTAGATATTTCTTCCTTAACTGTTAGCTTAGATCAATTATATGTTTGGATACGCATATACTGTTTTCTTGTTTCCACATTCTTTACAGGGTTTTGCAGCTGGAGATCTGAATATTCTGGAGCTTGGATCAACAAAGAGAGAAGAGGATTTTCATATTACAAGTAAGCGATCTATCTATTGCTTTGCATTTCTAATTGATATAGGAAAGTAGATTGTATTTTGTATTTAATTTTTTCTAGATCCACTTGGACTAGGGATATCTAGCTTGATTCTGATTGAGTAGATTTATCCAATAACACCCAAGAAGCCCATATGACTCAATAAAGAAAACACACTTGTGGGGATTCAAGTGTATTTTGTAATACCTCCATCGTTCAAAAATTAAACACAAGTGATCTAGGTGATTGATCCTCTTACAAAAATGTGCTGGCAAATCATCTAGATATGGTTCGACAATAGACTTGATGTCAAGAAAGGAAAATTTCATTTCCGTCTGAAAGGTATCCCCTGCATTTTTCAATCCAAAAGGAATTTTCTTGTACGCAAATGTACCCCAAGGACATATGAAATTCGTTTTATGTTGGTCTTCTGGCTTGATTTGAATCTGATTATACCCAGAGAAATCATCCATAAACGAAAATACCTCACTCCCTGCACAAGCATCAATGATTTGATCTATGAATGGTGTGGGGTAGTTATCCTTAGGACAAGCTTTATTTAAATTGCGAAAGTCAATACAAACATGTATTGTCTATTGTTTTTTATCGACCAATACATGGTTGGATACCCATTCTATCAAAGCTATCGGGTAAATAAAACTAGCTTTCAACAGTTTTTCAACTTAAGCCTTAACAGCTGCCGCTTTACGCGGATTGACAGGTCTAAGTTTTTGTCGAACTGGTTTGGAATCAGGATAGGTTTGGATTTCATGTTCGACTATCGATGGATATATGCCTTAAATCTCCTCATATGAATAGGAAAACACGTCGCAAAACTCCTTAAACAAGGCCGTATAGATAGAAATCTCCTCTGGAGAGTAGTTTGCACCAATATATACATTTTCCACAATGTTAGGGTTCATAGAGATGTTGATAGGAATAGTAACGAAAATGTTTGTCATATTCCCCTCGGTAAAGATTCCCTCCCTTGGTAAGGGATTGATTGGTATATCAGCATCACTTACCAGTCTCACATGGAAATCTTGATTTTCAATTATGCTCAACTCTAGAAGAAAGTAGGATTTATGATGAAGATCTTCGCAGATCTTATTTCACCCTCTCATGGCTTCCAAAATGGCTTCATCTGAAGGCAAAACCATGTCTAAGCAATCATTAGTATACAAAGAGTTCTCTGCCCGAGTAGGCATATAGGCTTCTTCCAGCTCCCCTGAGACTGTAGGAGGAACTGAAACATGATAAACAGTGGTGTTAATGATAGCTTGATAAGCTACTTCCACTGTCAATAAGAGCACTTTAGGTTTATAACGGGAAGGAAGAACCCAGGGATCTATTCTATCGCCAACCATCGCAATAGACTTCCCTACACTGGTAGAACCTAAGTAATTAATCAGGGCTGGGATATCGAATGTGCCCATTAATGATTAATACATTCTAGCCCCTAATCTCTCTGAAGCAGGCTTGACTTGATCAACCAATGGCATAGTGGACTCATTAGTTTCCATGCAGCCCTTTCGAGTGAAACTAAGTTGGTCTACTATAACCAACTTCCCTTCGTGCGGAAACACTACCACTCGAAGAAAAACCGATGCAATTCCAGAAATAACATAAGTCCAACTTCTCCCCAGAATCAAGTTGTAATCCAATGGTGCATCAATTACCTCTACTTCAACAGACATTTCCTTCCCAGCCAACTTTATCTTGAAAGCTGGTAGGATACCATGTGGACGAAATGACCTTCCGTTGAAAGCAATAAGTAGGGTGTTCGATGGAACTAGCTCTGGAGATCCAAGATCCTTCCAATAATACAAGGACATGACACATGTGGAAACACCTTTGTTGACAACTAACCTTCCAATGGTTTTTCTGCCATGGATGACATCTATCAAAAAAGCCACATAATATGGCAGGCGGATTTTGACATCAGACAAATTAAACTTCGCCATGAGGCTCGATGAATCCATACTACCTAAGGATGATAAGAGTGCATCTAGTTGGGCAGGACAACTCTGTAACACCTCCAAAGCTGACATCGCACAAGAGGTTTGGGCTAAATTTTCAACTATAGAGTAATTGGTTGTAGACCTAGCATTGGGATTGCGCAATGCTTTCTTGAAGACACCTTTTGGTATCTTAGGAATAGTTCAATAGGTTTTTCAATTATGAGAGGGTTAGAGGTTTCACCTATAGACTTACCCTTCTCAGGAGCCTCTGTCTCATAGTTATTGTTTCTAGTCTGGAGCAAGGTCTGGGATTGAACCATGTTGATATTGTTTTGGTCAGGGGAATTAGTAGTGCCCCCTGCTATGTTAGAAACTAAAGCTACGTTCTATCCTTGGGGAAATGGATCCTTTAGGACAGTCAATTGTTGATTTTTTAGCAGCTTCTGAGCTTGATCTATAAGAGGGCATTGATGGGTCAGGTGATCTTCTTGGCACAACCTACAGGGAAATTTCACCTTCGTTTTCTCTTTTCCCCCCCCATCAACATTATTTGTGGGTTTTGTCTTATTTTGGTTTCCATCACCTTTCTTCCCCTTTTTCTTTTTCCCATCAGGCTGTTGATTTCCCTTTTGGGAGGATTGACCAAAAACATTTGCATTTTGGGATGAGGGGGAATCCTTTGTTTCCTCCATTGCAGACTGTTTAACAGAAAACTCATGGAGTTGTTTTGACAAAGATTCTAAAATGGGAGATTTAACTAAACCAAACACACCATTGGCATGGGGTCTAGGCTTAGGTTTCTCGACAATATGTGCTTCCCACGGTGTATTAGGGATGATTTCATATAGAATCCCAAACTGAGAGTATATCAAATCTAACTGCTGGGACCTGAGGATCGCCTCTTCCTCATTAGTTACTCCCGAAGTGGATACATCCTTAGATATATACAATAATAAGGACTTAAGGAACCATTATAACAAAAATTCGAGAGTAATAGTGACCTTAATGAGCCTCTTCCACCTTCGCCACTCTTGGATATGATATGTAATATGAGTGGCTTTGCCCTACCAAAAGTTGGATAATAAGTATTTTCTGGCATCATACCAGACAGGAAGTTGGAAATGGTTAAGGAACACATTAGCTAAGTCCCAAAAACTATCAAACGCAATAGAGGGCAGTTCAATGTACGATTTTTCTGCAGCACTAGTCAAATTTATTTGGAACAATCTCAACCGAACGGTGTCATTATTTAGCAAGTTAGAAGAGCACCACAAGTGAAAGGTAGTGATATGAGCCCCTAGGTATTCACCAAATTTTCCTTCAAATTTTGGGATATCCGAGGGTAACTTGGTAGGGACAGGTGGCCAGGTGGCATCATGTTTCACCAGGTCATTCATTAACTTGGACAAATCTAGCAAGTTCAAAGTTTCCAGGAAAGGAAGTTTGGGCCTAACCAGAACCTAAAAAGTACAATATTGGGAAGTAGAAGGACTTGCCCCCAGGTTCCCAACTGTAAAGGTGAGGTTTCCCCCAGCTACCAGTTGTAAAGTAGTCGGGCTACTTTGAAAAGGATTCCACCCATAAGCCAATGGATTATTCATATGTGGTGCAGTGTATGTGTTTTTAGCTACTCCAGTTGAAACTAGAGTTTGGAATACAGTAGCATGTATCCCTCCACCCAAAAGTGAGAAAGGAGAGCTCGTGAAAGCATCTGAAACCAATGTTTGAAAACCTTGACCATAAGAGCTAGTGTTTCCAAACTGCACCCCTACATATGGAGTGGAAGGGGAAAATTTCCCCCTATTCCAAGGAAAACCCTCGACAAATGAAGAGGATCCAATAGGACCACTCTGAGCAGTGTGTGAAAAAGAGGGTGAAGCAAAAGGCACACTAGGAATCCTAGTGACCACCCCACCAGAAGTGCCTACTACATTTGTGGAAGTCGGTGGTTGAACCACCCGACTAGCTAGAATTAAGGGAGTAACAAGTATATTTGTTCTAGGAGTACCAACTGGGGGAGGTGGCACTCCTTCAGCTGGAAAAGTTGGGATGGGGGTAGATGGACTCTCTCCTACACTAGCAATAAGTATGCTTATAGGAACACTAATCACGGGTGAATTAAATGGACGAACTTGGACGATCAGAGGATCATTTCAGTTAATAAGAGGTGAATTAAAGTTTATTGCAAACTTATCAGCCTGTAAGTCTTCTATATCTACTGTGGTTGTATCAACCTGATTTTTCCTAAGTTCTGTTTCACCCGGAACTTCACTAATTCCTACCAGTTCAAAAGAACTGTCTGTGTCTAATATCTTCCTTTGAGGGGGTGGTGGAGGCTCCACTGTAGTAAACAAAGGAAGATTTTGCAACCTTCTTGACCATCTGAGAGGTTGGTCCTCCACGATAGAAAATTTGACTCTTCACACACCCTAAGGTCAGCTAAACAAAAACAAACCACACAACAATCACTAAAAAATTTCCTAAAGCCACACAAACACAAGGGGTATAAGATATGCTTTCCAGAAGAAAGCTGAGAGACAGATACTTGGCATCCCTGTAGATGTCCTTAGGCACAAGCGGAGGAATCACCCACCACCCTCCCACACCTTCTACCAGGGTTACCTTCCAAGCTCGTCCAAGGTCAACAAAAAATAGCCTTTCGGTGTACCTGTGTATGAACCCTAGATGTCAAAGAGACTCATTAGAGGAAATTTAGGGTCTAAAATGGGCCTTATAAGAAAATAAGCCAACAATAAATTCTTGTGAGTTGGAATTCAAGAACCAATAGAATTTCAATAAAATGAGTCCACCGTAATGGTTGACTTGACATATTTGACAGGAAAGGAAGGTACATGAACAAAAAAAGAGCACCAATATGCAAAGACTCTAAGGGAGTCAATGGCCATGGAAGGTGATATGGTTGATTTATGATATGTTTGATGCACTGGCATGCATGGACTCTAGATGAGTCGAGAAACCTAGAAAGTTGAGGTCAATTGATGGTTTGTTATAGTTGAAATATTATTTATGATATTTGATGCACAGGTTGTTTTATGTGCAGGAAATAGGATTGTGATTACCAATTGATCCACAGCAAGTGTCGGGGCTGAAAATATTATACCTGTAAGGCTAGCAAATTGGATGACATGATGAACTTTGAATAGAGTGAGAAAAAATCTAGTTCATCAAAAGCATGTGCCGTGAGGGTAGGCCGTGAGTTGGTCACTCACGAAGATTATTACTGGGGGGCACGCAATAAGGATTCAACCTTATTCCCTAGGAACCACCTAGCTCTTCCTAGGGTAGGCGAACTGAGGTAACATTGGCTCAGTTGTCATAACTCCCATCCTGTGGGAATTATTGGAAGGGCATGCAGGATGCATAGCACCTTGATAATTCTGGTTGCGAGGGGAATGCAATAGTAAACAACATATATTTTAATTAAGGGAAATAATAAATTGATCATAAAGAACTTAATGTTCATGTATTTTTAACTTCGGAACGTATTCATCTATATTTCTGATGTATTGTAACCCGATGTTTATTCTGGGATGTATTGTAATGTATTTGAGTCATGTAATACCCCGATGTTTATTCTGGGAAGTTTCTATAATGAGAAAGTCATGTCAAGTCATTGTGGGTAACCCTCCTATTGGTCAAGGGTTGAAGTACCCACAGTTGTGGGGCCCTTGGGTTATTAGACTATCCTAGTGAATTCTACCCTAGGTGAGTCATTGTAAGTCGAGGCAATAGTCCCCACCATTGTCTTATCCTCCTATTGGTCGGAGAAGGCAAAGTCCCCACAAGTGGTGGGGCATTAGGGTTATTAGACACTCCTAGATATGTCGGCTCTAGTAAGTAATTGTTAAGTGAGGTAGACATGTTGGAGTGGGTTCCAAGTGAATGAAAGAATATAAATAGAGAGTGAGAGCCTCTCTATTTATCATACTCATACACACACACTCACTCATTGGGGCGCATGAGTGAGAGAGGAGAATCTCTCTCAGTGTGAGAGAGAGAGACGGTTGTTGTAGGAGATCATCTTACTGTTTTCTGGTTTTACTTTTGGTACTGATTCTATCTCTGAGGAAGTTGCATGTTTTTCACCATTTATGGTTTCCCCGAGGATAAACACTGTGTTCATTGTCTCTTGTGTTTGATTGATGTGCTTGTTATTCTCTTAGTTAAAGATCCTAATGTTATGCTAGCTTAATGATAAAATTCTAACATGGTATCAGAGCTAACCTGAGAAGAAGACATTGTGTAGCTGCAAAATCTAGGGCTTCTTACTTTTTGGGTCTCTCTCCACAATCCATCAGCAAACGTATGCTAGGCTGACTCTCCATTGAAGGGTGCATCTTTTTGTCAAAGCAAAATTCAATTTCGAGCATTTTTAGTTTTCGATGCGGAAATTAGGGCTTTCTAAAGAAGAGGAATTTTTGAGTGAGCCCAGAATAGGATTTTTCTCCTCATCAAAATCAAAGTTTAAAGACCTAGATTAATATTTTTGGTTGGGTGAAACTCTGGGAAAGTCAAACCCTAGTTTGACCCCAAGTTAGAAAAACCCTAAATACTAAAACTGCTAGGTTTTGGTACATTCACTATATCCTAGTATTGGTGAAGTTTCAGGAGCTGAAAATTTCAGGGGCTGAAGATAAAATATTTATTAACACTGTATCCAAAATTCTACCTTCGATTCGCTATATTCTGCGAGATATGATCCCTCCAAGTTAGGGTTCCATCCTCTTCCAGAATTCATCCCTAAATAGGACACCTGGGGAGAATTGATATATACTGGGCTACATAGGTCCAAATTGAATTCTATAAGCTGTTCCAAAAAGGGAACATACTGTACTTTTAGTGGTATGAATTTCAGACCCAGAACATGAACCAGTGACGCATGGTAGTCTGTACAACTTCGCTGTTATGAATAGTCCTGTAACAGGTCACCTTGGGAAAAGGATCACAAATACCAATTGGTGAAACCAATTTTGATGAAAACTATGGTGTTGAATCATGGACATGCAATTTTACCTCAGTACGAAATTTCAAACATATAATATTAGTAATTTCAGATATATCACAGAAACAGTAACAGGCATTTATGCAGAAGAAATTGGAAAACTAGGGCTTCCTGTTTCGGGAGCTTCCCTCCACTGTTTTCAGAAAAGAAGTACATTGGACAGCTCCATTTGAAGGGAAATATATGTCTATCCAATCATATCTGAAATATTCCAAGTTTTAAAAATTAGGGTTTCTGTGACAAACCCTAGATCAACCAGCTCCGGAACTAGGATGGACATCTCAAATTAGTAAGATCTAATCTTTTGCTATTTCCATTTGAGGTTCTCATTTCAAAGTGATCTATCACATCAGCTTGATGATAAGCTTGGTGAAGTTGAACAAATTCCAAGCATGGAAGTATATGATCTCTCTGAAGAAAATGAATTGGACACCTACATGAGTAGAGAGGTTCCAGTTCTAGAGGGAGATGAGGATAGAAGCCTTACACAAGAAGAACTTGGTCAAGGCCAAGAATATCATTGCTGATTTAGTCATGAATCAACTTGTACTACAAGTGTCTTCCTTAAAGACACTCAAGATGTTTGATTCCTTGACCAATCTATTTGAATAGAAGAACATACATCAGAATATGACCTTAAGAAACTAGTTGAAGAATGTGAAGATCCAGAATGCAGAGACCATGCAGTCATAAGGGTCTCTCAAATCAAAGAACAACTTGAAGTGGTAAAAGAAGAAGTGAAGAAGGTAGAAGTGGTGATGGCCACCTTGAATGGCCTCCCAGGATGATGGGATTCATTCATTCAAGGAATGTATGCCAAAAGGATGTGATTACTTTTATTACACTCTGGGAAGAACAAGAAGCTCGACTCATAAGAAGAGAAGAGAAGATGGGAGCAATTGAAGATCAAGCTCTCACCATCCAAAGAAGATCCCTCAAGCAATGAGGAATATGAATAACTCAAATCTTGAAGAATCTCTTATCCACCTTAGAATTTGAATAAGAAACGATGATATTATGAATGAAGAAGATGATGAAGCTGAAGGCTCAAGAAGGAGTCTACCCATGAAACAAATAAAGATAAGTATTCAATTGTCATTTCATGATATTGTTTTGTTATACATTTGTTTATATTCAGTTGATGTATTATGCATGATAGGATGTTTGCATTAATGACAGTGTACTTCTAATATGCATGTGATGGGTAAGTAGCTCATGGTGCTATACAACTCTCCATTGCTACTTATCTAGAATGAAACCTCTTTGCTGACATATTGGATTAGTGCACAATCTCAATGTTGTCCTGGTAGAGATGGAAGGCATATAGAAAAGTTTTCGTGAGATATGAATGAATGTTGTATTGGCTGAAGTAGTTGCATGATCACATATTTATGCATAAGAATTTGCCAATATGAATATTACTTATGAAATGTTTCTAACCATACAAATGCATTTGATTTGTAGGAAAGACCGCATACATAATCGCCTGTAAGCAAAGAAGAATAAAACTTGTTCCGAATAACAAGTGACGACAGTTCAAAGATGAATAATAATATGAAGAATGCAGCGACATCATTGATGCAGAACCTTCCAGCTATGAAGAAGTAACCAAGAAGACCAGTTCAAGAAGAATGATGTCTAGGATGCAGTATCGATACATGAAGGGAAGTTCGTAGTTCCATCATGCAGTAGATGGAAACATTATGGATACAAGGCAAGATTCGAAGAGACATTTGCAGCCAGTGGGAGTTGAGACACATGACAGGCAAAATCATGTGTGAAAATGAAAGAATACCTTGTATGAGCTCAGAAGACACCCATGGGATAATACATACATGAGGAGCTTGATGAAGATCTGAACCTTTTCTACAAGGTTGATAAAGGATGACAAGCTCACAGATGGGTGCGAGAAGAATGCTTTCAAAGATATAGGATATTGGTATCCAGTGATCCTAGATGGATACATAGAATATTAGTAGCATAGGAAGCTACTTGTCACTCCAGTACAAAATGTTTCAGTGCATAGAGTATGGAAGATAGAGGGAGTATGATGCTCTGCTTTAGAGGTAGTGACTGCAGAATATCCTGAGGTTTGACATGGTACGATAGGATGGATAGATTACTGATGACTCTAGGATTTACTAAGAGTAAAGTGGATTCCAACCTTTGCTTCAAGGTTGAATGCGGAAGACCAGTGATGCTCTTGTTATGTGTCGATGCAATACATTCTAGCCATGGAGGTGTGGTCAAGGGAAGTATGCAGTAGAGATCATGAAGAGGTTCAGGATGATGGACTGTAAGGCCATGACCAGACCTATGGCATTGAAGCTGAAGCTATTTGAGTGCTGCTTCACTAGAGACGGTTGATGCTACGATGTATCGTCAGATGATTGGTTCCTTGATGTACCTGATGAATACGAGACCAGATATTTCCTTTGCTGTGAACACATTGAGCATGTTCACCTGATGGTTGCAAAGCATGCAGTGAGGTACCTAAAGGGTACAGTTGATTATGGGCTCAAGTATGAGGTGAACCAAAAGATTAACCTGGAGGGTTATGTGGATTCGTAATGGGCAGGTAGTGCCATTGATAGGAAGAGCACTTCAAGGTGCTACTTTAATATGAGATCAGGTGTGATCTCTTGGTTTGACAGGATGGATTCCTGCATGGAACTGAGTACATCCGAGGCAAAAGATGTTGCCACTTGTGATTTGGTAGGTAGTATGTTTCTTTTGAAAACTACTATTTGATTTGATTGATCTGACTTGCATTTTGGTATGATGCAGTGAGGAGCAGTGAAGCTCTAGTTTGTGATCCAGATCCATATCTCTCGAAAGAGGGATTTCTAGCATAGCTGGTAAGACAGGTCATCTGAGCATAAATATGGGTGAAGCTCGTAGGTTGCTCAGACGTAATCAGTCCTATAGGTTTTCCTTGGATGTAATAGGTCCTGGTGAAGCTTGTAGGTTATCCTTGGACGTAATCAGCCCTGATGTGATTCTATGCTAGAAATGGCTAGAGTGAAGTTTGAGTACTTCAGGGAGAATCTTGGTGTTCTCTAGATCGAGGCTCCCTCCAAAGGGAAGTGATGATTTTGTGAGCCCTTCTGACATGGTTAGAGGATTGGTTCCTTCCATGATCAGATGTAAGTGTTGTGCCATTCTGACATGGTGAGAGGATTGGTTCCTTCCATGGTCAGATGTAAGAGCTGTGACATGGTGAGAGGATTGTTTCCTTCCATTGTTAGGTATATGTGGATGCCACATCCAGCATGAAAAAGGGTTGGCTCTGTGAAGACACATCTAGTATGAAAAAGGACTAGCTCTATGTAGATGGCACATCCAACATGAAAAAGGGCTGGCTATGTGAAGACACATCTAGTATGAAAAAGGACTAGCTCTTTGTAGATGGCACATCCAACATGAAAAAGGGTTGGCTCTATGAAGACTGATCTAGTATGAAAAAGGACTAGCTCTAAGTAGCTGCCACATCTGGTATGAAAAAGGACCAGCTCTATGATGCCTCATCTGGTATGAAAAAGGACCAGCTTTGTGATGCCTCATCTGGTATGAAAAAGGACCAGCTCTGTGAAGACTCATCTAGTATGAAAAAGGACTAGCTCTGAGTAGCTGCCACATCTAGTATGAAAAAGGACCATCTTTGTGATGCCTCATCTGGTATGAAAAAGGACCAGCTCTGTGATGCCTCATCTAGTATGAAAAAGGACTAGCTCTGTGATGATACATCTAGTATGAAAAAGGACTGGCTCTGTATAAGATCCTATGATGAGAAGAATCAAGAGATAGCACCCGTGATGATGACCCAGTGATGATCCAGATCGAGTGATGATGATCCAGATCCAGTGATGATGATCCAGCAGTGATGATCCAGATCAAGTGATGATAGAGATCTAGTGATGATGTCTAGTGATCATCCAGATCTGAAGATGAAGATGACTTGAAGAAAAAGATGACTTGAAGATGAAGATGACTTGAAGATGAAGATGACTTGATGATTATCCAGATGATACAACGAAGAAGACTTGTGCTGATATATTGTGTCGAGAGAATACCTTCCTAGTTAAGAGGGAGTGTTGATGTATTTGTAACTTCAAAATGTATTCATCCGTATTTATTATGTATTGTAACCCGATGTTTATTCTGGGATGTATTGTAATGTATTTGAGTCATGTCATACCCCGATGTTTATTCTGGGAAGTTTCTACAATGAGAAAGTCATGTCAAGTTATTGTGGGTAACCCTCCTATTGGTCAAGGGTTAAACTCCCCACAATTGTGGGGCCCTTGGGTTATTAGACTATCATAGTGAAGTCGACCCTAGGTGAGTCATTTTAATTTAGGGAAATAGTCCCCACCATTTTGTTACCCTCCTATTGGTCAGAGGAGGCAAAGTCCCCACAAGTGGTGGGGCACTAGAGTTATTAGACACTCCTAGAGATGTCGGCTCTAGTAAGTAATTGTTAAGTAAGGCCGACATGTTGGAGTGGGTTCCAAGTGAACGGAAGAATATAAATAGAGAGTGAGAGCCTCTCTATTTGTCATACTCATACACACACAGTCACTCATTGGGGCGCATGAGTGAGAGAGGAGAAGCTATCTTAGTGTGAGAGAGAGAGACTGCTGCTGTCCGAGATCATCTTACTGTTTTCCAGTTTTACTTTTGGTGTTGATTCTATCTCTGAGGAATTTGTGGGGCTTTCACCATTTATGGTTTCCCCAAGGATAAACACTATGTTCATTGTCTCTTGTGTCTGATTGTTGTGCTTTTTATTCTCTCAGTTAAAGATCCTAATGTTATGGTAGCTTAATGATAAAATTCTAACACTTAATAATAATAATAATAATAATAATAATTAAATTAAAAATGATAAATAAATAAGGATAAATAAACTAAAATCAAGCTGAATTAAGAAATCGGTTAGAAGGAGTAAATTAAGAACTTGAAATAAAGTGAAACCCTAACTAATCAGAAAGGAATGAGACAACTAAAGGATAACCAACAAGTGGGTTGGTAAATAAAAATAAATTAATTAACTAATTAAAGTAACTAAAGAGTTAACTGAAAGAGATGCATTGGAGGCATGGGAATTAAGGAAATGGTTAATAAAAGCTAATGAAATGGATGAACTGAGGGATCTTGGTTTTTTTCTTCTTTGGTCCTTCCATAGTTTGAATCCCGAACCATTTGGGGTGGCTCTGAGGTGACTGTGGAAAAGTGTGGTTCAGTATAACATGAGTGAGGATGGGAGCCTCCCAGCAGTAATCTGGCGTTGTACTTCCATTTCTAGCAAGGTGTTGTTAGCCCTGTCGAGCTCGAGGGTCCCGAGGGAAGGAGAGTACTTGTCAAGGTATGGTAGGGAGGAAGCTGGTGGATCTGGTGTGATTGGCAATCCATTGATGGAAATAGGAGCAGAGAAAAGACAAAACAACCTTCGGCCTCGTCCTCAAATTACAACGACTAGCGATATCAATAGGTATTCTACTATTGTTAAATTATTATCTTTCATGAATTATAATTATTTAAACTAGGTGTACCATGAAGGCAGATCTTATTTTTTTTTTTGCGTGTGCAATGATGAAATTTAAAATTAGTGTTTATGGGATATTGGAATATATGTTTAAACTTGTTTATTTTATCAGTTTACCAAAAATTATGCATGAACTTTAGTTGTATTTATCGACCCCTTTGAGGGTCGTTACATGCTGGCATACTTTGCATCTGCTTACAAACTTCTCAATTTTCGACCTCATCCTTGGCCAAAAATAGAAATGGCCCAATGTTATCCACCTGAATGGCACCTCTCCATCCGAGTGCTGACATCCCTCATGTTGGCACAAAAAAGGACATCTATGGATTGAGGGTTGCCCAAAACACTATAGATGGGATTATTATGAACTACATTCATCATCCATCCAGCTGGTTATTTTTACCCTTTTTCCATGTCAAGTCATATACGCGACTCTCTATATATGCAACTCGCGTGTCATACGCGAGTCTCGATTGTTGCATGTCACGTATAGATGTATACGCGGGTTGAATTTAGAGCAACTCGTGGATCATACGCGAGTTGCTAGTCTTGATACCTGGGGATACTTATCTTTGACATTAAAAATAAAAACACATGATTACTTGAGATTAGTTAAGCCATTTACCTTAATCTCATTAACTGTCTCAACCTCCTCAACCTTCGAAACTGCCTTATTTCACCAACTATAAATACATGCCTTGGGAGGGTGTTGGGGATATACACTTCGAGAGCAAAGTTATGCTAGTGGAGTTTATACAGAAGTCTTTGGAGCAGTGGAACTCAGAATCCTTTGGCTGCAGAGGAGTTCTTGTCTCAGGCATTGGGTTGTAATCTGAACTTCTTCATTATTGATAATAAAGAGAATCCTTCTTCCATATTGTGTCTTGAATGTATCCCATGTATTGTGGTTTGATAAATGTTTATGTTTCAGCATTCTGTATATGATTTATCTAACCTGTTTATATATATGAATCATCTTGTATTTGGAAGATTGATCCTTGACAGGTGAAGGAGAAAGAATCCCTGAAGACTTTGGAGGAGAAGTAGAGCAGAAGAGGACAAGCTAGGATCAACCGTCATGTATCGGGTGAGTCTTTCCCATCCTCCTATTTCCTTTACTACAATCTAGATTCAATTGTCTGCAAGTTTATTGAGTATGTTGGTAACCCCAGACCTTTGGTTATAAGGTGTTTATTCCTATACAACAGAACTGGCGACTCCGCTGGGGAGGGAGTTGGGGATACCAAACCATGCTATAATATGATTGAATACAAAGAAAGCTGTTGTTTCCTTGTCGGCTTTAAAAGTAGGCATTGCCTCTACCCATTTCTTGAAATAGTCAACAACGACAATGATGTATTTATGCCCCCCAGTCGAGGTTGGGTTGCATGTCACGTAATCAATCCCCCATTTCATGAAGGGACCTACCGAGACAACGAGAAATAACGAAGCAGGATGTGACCGCATCTTCCTGGTGTAAAGCTGACATGGATGATAGCGCTTCACTGCTTCCACATAATATTTAAAGATCGTGGGCCAAAAATAACCAACACACAATATCTTCTGGGCCTTGCTAACCCAGATAAATGACCCCCACATGCTCCGCTATGGGAATCATTCAGGACAATCTCCGCTTCCTCATGAGTAAGGCAACGATGCCTCAATGCATCAACTAATCTCAGTCCTCCACTACCGATAGGGGCACTTTCGGTTCATGGGGGTTTGGGAGGACCCAAGGATCAGTCCTATCGACAACCGTGGCGATGGAATTCCCCACACTAATAGAACCAATATAATTAACCAGGGCTGGAAGATCAAATGTGCCCATTAGTGATGTGTACATTCCAGCCCCCAAGCTCTGTGCAGCAGGTTTGACCTAATCAACCAATGGCACAGTGGACTCATTAGACTCTAAATGACCTTTTCGGGTAAAATCAAGTTGGCCAATAGTAACCAACTTGCCCTCATGTGGAAAAACCACTACACGAAGAACGACCGACGCAATAGTGGACATCGCATAAGTCCAAATCCTTCCCAGAAGCAGATTGTAGTCCAAAGGAGCATCAATCACTTCTACTTCAACAGACACTGCTTTGCCTACCAACTTAATTTCAAAAGCCGATAGGATACCATGTGGACGGAAGGATCTTCCATCAAAAGCAGTAAGCAAAGTGTTTGATGGGACTAGCTTTGGGGATCCAAGAGCTTTCCAATAGGTCAAGGACATAACACATGTAGAGGCCCCTTCATCAACAACTACCCTTCCAATGGTCTTACCACCATGGACGACATCTATTGATAGGGCTACATGGTAAGGCAGGCGAATTTTAACATTGGACAAATGAAACTTCGCCGTGAGACTCGAAGAGTCCATGCTACCTAAAGCTGCTAGGAGGGCATCCTGATGAGCGGGACAACTCTGTAACACCTCTAAAGCTGACATTGCACACGGGGTTTGAGCTAAATCTTCAACCATGGAGTAGTTCAAAGCAGCCCTAGAATTAGGGTTATGCAAGGTCTTCTTGAAGACACCTTTCGGTATCTTCGGCATAGTTTCAGCAGGCTTCTCTATTGTGAGAGGATTCAAAGTTTCACCTACAGCTTTACCCTTCTCAAGAGTCTCTTTCTCATAATTTTTGTTCCTTGTCTGCAACAAAGTCGAAGATCGAACCATGTTGATATAGTTTGGGTCAGGGTCAGTTTGAGTGCCCCCTGCTATGTTAGAAGCTGAAGCAGACTTTTGTCCTGAATGATTCCCATAGCGGAGCATGTGGGGGTCATTTATCTGGGTTAGCAATGGCCCAAAAGATATTGCGTGCCGGTTATTTCTGGCCCACAATCTTTAAAGATTGTGTGGAAGCATTGAAGCGCTATCATCCATGTCAGCTTTACACCAGGAAGATGCGGTCACATCCTGCTCTGTTATTTCCCGTTGTCTCGGTAGGCCCCTTCATGAAATGGGGGATTGATTACGTGACATGCAACCCAGCCTCGACTGGGGGGCATAAATACATCATTGTCGCTATTGACTATTTTACGAAATGGGCAGAGGCAGTGCCTACTTTTAAAGCTGACGGGGAAACAACAGCTTTCTTTGTATTCAATCATATTATAGCACGGTTTGGTATACCCAAAGTGATTGTCACTGACCATGGCAGTCATTTTCAAAATAACATGATGATGGAACTGACCACCATGCTCGGATTCAGACAAGAACATTCTTCTCCATACTATCCGCAGGCAAACAGTCAGGTTGAGGCTGTCAACAAGACTTTAAAAACTATCCTTAAACGTAAAATTGATGCAGCCTGATCTAATTGGCACATCATGCTATATCCTGCTCTTTGGGATTACCTAACTAATGTAAATACTGCTACGGGTTTCTCCCCTTTCCAACTCGTTCACGGGGTGGAGGCAGTCACTCCAATTGAATGTGAAATCCCATCTCTACAGATAGCCATTCATGTGTTACCTGATGCGACTGAGCTTGAGGAACGTTTGGTACATTTAGAACACCTTGATGAACAATGTAGAGATGTGTTGACTGCTAATCAGGATCATAAAAATAGGGTTAAAACTCAATATGATAAATCGGTCAAACCTAGGGTTTTCTCTGAGGGGGAACTTGTCTTGCTTTGGGACCAAGATAAAGAACCTCTGGGGGCAGGAAAACTCAAGGCTATGTGGTTAGGAACTTATGTCGTGTCGAAAGTATTGAGTAAGGGCGCATATGAGTTGGTTGATTTCGATGGGAATAAGTTTCCTGAGCCTAGAAATGGGCTCTACCTGAAGAAGTACTATGCTTAGGCTTAGCACTTTTTCTTGTATTTTTATTGTATGTATTTTTTATGTACATTAGGTTGTCAATTTTGTTTTTATACTATCTGCTAGTTGTTACAGATGTCTTCTGAATGGTATATAGGGTTCGCTGATGGCACCAGCCATCATACTTGTAGCCTAGCTTCGGCAGCATGGGTTGTCTATTCTCCCTCAGGATAGCTTGTTGGCGCAGGAGGCGCTTGTCTAGGTCCTGCTTCCAATAATGTTGCTGAGTATAGGGATGTAATTGAGCTCCTATGGGATGCTTTGTCACGTGGCATCACTAAGCTTGAGGTCCGTTTGGACTCTCAGTTGGTGGTC
>LPNX010252096.1:829452-844351 GCA_001517045.1 Pseudotsuga menziesii | reverse complement strand
CTAGGACCTCCTTGGTCCCCATGATCCCTCTGCACTCTGGCTTCCTCAGCCTCCTCGGCTTCGGCAGCCTCCACCGCATCTATGTATATGAGCACTGCTCTAACCACTCGTCTGAAAAGACGTAGCCAAACTGGTGGAACCCCCACAACAAAATCCTACATGGCTGTAGGGATATGCTCAATCCGCATTGTAGGTACCCATTGGATCAGCCTGGCCAGCTTTCCCTCTAGTACCCTAATCAATCCTGGATCCTCGCCCACGACAGGACAAACAAACATGCGAGGGTGCCCTTCGGGCCGAACCGATCCAATATCTACATTTTGACACATGAATAGGGTTAATACTTGTACATATGTATATATCTATCATTCTAAAATTCATAAAAATTTGAAAATGATAAAAATTAAAAATTACTTACCTAGCTCTCCCCATGCTCCTCCTGGAGGGAGGACAAGGTCGGGGTCACCTCGAAAGTCCATCCCGGCACATGGAAACTACTCCAATGCTGGTAACTGTCGTTCCCACCAGGTATAAAAATCATCATCATAGACGTTGTGTACCGAGTCTCCTCCTCCTTAACGGAGGAAGATGTCTCCCCACCTGCTCAGCCTTGGCTGACGTGGAGATCTGAACGGTAGAGGTATAGCAGGGCTCAGTGCTGGTACTCTTGAAGAAGAAGAAGGCCACCAATATGCTTTCATAGCCAAAGTTTTTTTTCCTTCCCCTCTTGTAGTCGGATACTTGTCTCCTCATGATGGGGGAAAATCCCTAGCACCAATCATAGAGAGCACCTCTAAAACAGTCAACTGCCAACCTCATTTGGTTCCTTGTGGCCAAATGTAGAGATGAGGATCCTGATATTCTCACAATGGTGCTAGCTAATACCTGGAGAGTAAAATCTCAGATTTCTGCAATTGGAATGCTGGTTTCTCTTCTTTGAGTGCCCGGTGTATAGAACACATCTACATAGTTTTGGACACTTAAGGGGTCACCGCCCCTACCAGTGCCCTCCAAGTTCACCGGAGCTCCTCGTCGTGACAACCTGGTAATGAAATATATGTCTTCAGTGGTAAGCTCTAAGTTTTCACCTTGTAAATTGAACATCCCCAACTCATGATCCCAATAATTGACCATGAACTCTAGTATGCGGACATTGGCCCGCATGGGCAATGTACAAAAGAATTTTAGCAGCCCGCTTACGCGTAATGCATGTATGGTAGGCGCGCTTTGGAGTGCCGCTTGATCCATTATTTCGTGCTCCCTTTCCCTCCTGTTGAGGCCTAGAAATTCGCAGGCAACAATAGCAAGGGATTCTCCCCAGTCAACGTTACCAACTAGCCCATGACTGTTTTGAATGGGGAATCCATCCGGTTTGCGGTTTGGCTACCGTAGGTCAAGTAACAAAAACAAAGGTTTTACTGGTTGCGGCCCGGTCCACCGTGTATTTTGTATTTTTGACTTAAGTATGACATGCAAGTGCCTATTTAACTATACAGGGTGATAAGGATGCAAGGAGCAGTCACAACGTGATGCGCAGGTTATTACCTCTCATCTTAGAACTCACAAGCATCTCGATCACATATGCAATAATAAAATAAAACTAACTATCTACCTATCTATCTATCCCCGGGGAGAAAAATTGTAACTTATTAATGAGTAATGTGTATTGTGCATGCATTATAAAGAGAAATTACAGATAGCTGATATTTCTTCCTACAACACATGAACGATTAGAGATATTTAGACAATCAGATAGCCAATTGTTTATGAACAGCATACATTACTCATGGTGGTAAATCCACAGAATGAACCAGAAAACATTCAAACAAGAACATAGGCTCTAAGAGTTAGAACGATCTCACGGTTTATGGACAAAAGCTGGAAAAACAAAATAATTCATCTTTCCGCAATCCACAGCATAACATTTGAAAGTCCCAGCAATCTTTCTCCAATAGGCAAACAATAATTCTTTATTGCAAAAAAAAGTAGTTCTTCTTACAATATCGCTTTTCATGTCTAACTGGGAAAAAGCCCCTCCTTACTCTAAATCTTCTATATTTATACAAAAGGATGAGACTGTTGGGCTGCCCACAAATGACCCTTGGGATACCCAACTTTTCGCGTCCCAAGATTTTACTTTCCTCTAATGTTTAGAAAATTGTTACATACACATGTGAATGATCATTCACGAAGAGGGCCCTACTTGGGTATCCAGAAATTTCTTCCACACCAAAGCCTCAGAGGCGATTCCTTCAAATGCACAAGGCTCCAAAAATTGGATGTTTATCTCAAACTTTGCTGCCTGATTCTTTATGGCCTCAATCCTGGTTGCACTCAAATGAATTTGATCCTCCAATAACTGCACACTGATGGCGGAATGATCTACTTCACTTCTTAAGATCTGATCATCAAGGGCCTTAATATGCTGTAATTTTGCTTCTTCCTCTTGATACCTCTTCTACAACATCTCCACAAATGAGTTGTGGTCCGGGAAAACATCTAGCCTCTACTCTGCCTCTACTTGGCACCGGTTATAGGTAATCAGGAGCCTTTTGAAGAACTCTGTGCAGGCTCCTTTCGTCTTTTTAACGACCTTTTTGAAATCCTCTACGGTGTTTATAGCAAACTCTAATAAGTCATAATCCCGCTTGAGGGCCTGTCGATCCTTTGATGGCAGCTCTGTTGGAGTTTCTTCATTATTTTCCAGCCTTGTCATTCTTGCTGTCAGGACTTCCAGGACGTCCTGAGATCTATCAATGAAATAAGAGGAAGTCTCCAGAATTTCCTCTAATCGGCCATCTATTTGCAAAACTTTGCATCTCTCTTCTTCTATGGCGGTTTGCAGCTGCAGCATCTTGGCCTTTTGTGCCAGCACATGCTCTTTGAAGGGTTGGAGATTGACCTGCTGCTCTTTTGCTGCCTCTAAAGCGGTTGTTAGAGAAGAGATATGCTCTTGAAGTTTCCTCTCTTGTTCTTGAGCTTACTTTTCGCTTGCCTCCAAAGTGGTCTTTTGCAGCTCTAAGTCTTCTATTTTTCCCAGCAGCTGCTCCTTCTCCACCCTAAGCTCTTGATACTCTTCTTGCACTCTCTCCAGACACTCATGTGTATTTTCCCTAACTTATTTCTCCACTTGGAGGATCTGCAGTTCATCCTTCGAAGACCTTATCTCTTTTTTCATGTCCTCATATTTCCTTTTCAGCTTATTTCTTTCCTCTCTCTCCTTTCTCAATGTGTCCTTCAGTTGAGCAGAGGACCTCTTGGATTGCTCCAAGTCTGTCATAATTTTGTCCACATTATCTTCTGAAGCTTGAATCAGTGTAGCTCCGGCTCTAATGGTGAATCTTGGATCTTGGTTTGTTCCAAATACAACGGGCGTATTCGTTATCATTTTCCCAGGGAGACCTCCTGTTTCAACCTTCCTTTCTATTCTCTTCACTATCCTCTTTCTTTCCTTGTCGTATAAAATAGTATTAAAGTCAGGTATTTCTTCCCCTTTCTTTTGCTCAAAGGGGACCAGCTTCAATGTAGGGACCACATACTGTCCAGGTGTGCTAGCAGTCGGTACTTCTGGGTCCTGAACCTCAGGGTTTTCAATGTCGTTAGTCGGTCCTCTAGCTGTGACAGTGGCTGACTGTTCTGTCTCTGTCTATGTCAGCTCTGGCCTCTATGCTTCTTGCTTCTGCAGCTCCTCATCAAGCTTCTTCTTCTTTTCATCTTCTTCATTCCTCGCATATTCCTCTGCTTTTCTAGCTGCCTCTTGCGCAGCTTTTCTTTTCTCTTCCTCTTCTCCCTACAACCACCCTGCAGCTTCTTGTGCCAGCCTTTGGGCTTCCTCATTTCGTTTCCTTGCTTCTTCATCAGCTTTTGCTTGTTCACCCTGCCCCTTCCCACCTTTTGTGGTCATCTTCTTCTTCAACCTTCTCCTCAAGGCTATCATGTTCAATGCATTTCAGAAGACAGATTCTTCTATATCCCAATGGTGGGTGTATTTGAAGTGGACATTGTGCTCTTTGCAGTGTTCTGCCACTTTGCTATGACAGTCATTTCTACGGAAGGGCATCTCACCAAAATGAAACTTGTCCAGTTCTTCTACAAACTCATCTTTACTCTGTTAAACTTATAGCTCCCTAACTTGAAAGGAAAAGGGGGATAGGCAGTCTTCTTATGTTCAAACAAAAAACTTCCAATGCCATACAGGAATACTTTCTTGACTGCCTCTTTATGAATGATGTAGTCCGTGGCGTATTTGGACAGTAGGGAGGGTGCTCTTGAACCTCCAAACATTCTGAAGTAGAGGTCATCCTCAGTCAAATAGTAATCTGCATAATTTTCAATTACGTGTAACACCTCCTCTGACATGCAATCACACTCCTTCAGGAAAATGAGCGTATACAATGGCATGACGAACTATTCGCAGACCTCACAGTAATGACTATGATATTTATGCACCCATAGTGGCTTGTATGTAGCATAAACAGAAATCCTCTCCCTGTCCCAGATGCACCTTAGTGCAGGGAAAAGTTGATTGTACAATATACAATCGATGAGTATGGAACTCATATAAAATTCAGACCTCTTTTGAGACACTCCTCCCAAGGCTGAGGCCATACAGGCTGAAAGATTGTTTAATACTATATTAGCCCAGTTGAAAATGGTCCCCTGGGTTGCAACATAAAAAATAATGGGTGTCCACTCCAGTTTGAAGAACCTGCCATGAGCTCTTCCAAAAATCATGTTAAGCATTAAAGCTATGAACCTGTAAGGGGCCCTTAAGCTTGCTGTGTCATACTCTCCTGTGTGCCTGGTTCTGAAATGTTTTCCTGATAACAACATCCTTTTAAGATTCTCAACAAGGTCCATTATGAGGTTATTTAACCAATCGTTAGACAAGAATACTTGTGCTTCTGGAAGGTGGTAGGCCAGGGCTACATATCCGGGGCTATAGGCAGCATAGCCCTATTTTTCAACATTCTCCAGGATCATCGTGGTTACATCTGCCCGGGGTAGAATCCAACCAATCACTTCAGAGCATGGAAAGAGCTCTGGTTTGGTGGCAATATTCATCAGTGAAGATCTCTCTATGTTGGCATAAATTCCTTCTTCTTCCAAGCCCATATCAGGCACCTCTCGGCGCGTGATCAACCTGTATATCTCTCCCCATTGGTACTCTGGCTCTACACCAGATATGCATTTGGTGTCCTCATAGATGTACTCAATTTTGGTGACAAATTCTACTTCGGGCTCCTCCTCGACCATAGGGGCCTTCTTCTTTTGCCTCTTCGACATTTCGAGTTCGGAATCTTCCTGTCATATATGAAATCATAAACATTAAGCCATTCCTGACTACGTTGCAAACATTGAGACAACATGTGCAGCATTTCACTTTAACTATGTTTACCCTGACAACAATTAGTTAAATGAAGTAAAAGGTGTGCAAGCTAACACCGCTATCTGCTACTAAAACAATTATATCAATAACATCGAGTGGGGAGCAAATCTACATAAAAATGAAGGAAACTCAAGCTATCTGCGGGTGCCATGGTCATCGCGTTGCATGGGAAAGATAGTGGAAATTATGCGAGTTCTCATGGTGTGTTTTCAGGAAGAAACGTCATTAGTGCAAACTATAGTCAATAACTATATGCAGTGATAAATCCCCCTCCACCGGCTTGGGTTCGAAACCGGCCATGAACCGATTTTACGTGGAGCAGCGCGGCGAAATGCAACTGTGGCTTGACGAGGTGGGTAGCATGAAAACAAAAGGGGGGGGAAGGGGAAACCATTCCAAGTGCCAAAGGAAGGCCATGAAAGCCTTCCCCTGCAAAAACATCATTATACGGGGCGGATTGGTGAAGACAGTGTAACGACCGTCTGCACCAAACCCCCAACTCTCTAAGCGCAGGGTTGCATAACGAAAGGTCGCGGAGTAAAACACCCTATGGGCCCAAACTCCCTCCCACGGGAAGTTACGATACAAATCCACAATTATATATGCAAGTGAACGACGGGGCCAAGGGAAAACGACCGCAACAAAAACCTAACCATGGGAAGAAAACACCAAATGCCCAAACGGAACGGGATAATGCAATAGAAGCCTACTTGGCACTGCTGCATAATCGATGGGAAGAAAGGCGGTCAAGCATCCACAATTGAGCCACCTAGACATGGGTACCGACAACGGGGGTTCGACCAAGCTCTAGCAAACGACAGAACGCGATAATGATAGCTTGCAACAGTCGGGAATAACAATAGAATAATAACACAAACCCCCCATATATATATATATATATATATATATATATATATATACAACCACGCGCGGCTGTGAGATATCGGACGGCATAATTCTAAAGATCGGAGGTCGAAAGCATAATCCCTTCCGCAACGTCGGGGCCCAACAAACCAATCTATCCGCGAGGACAACCGAGAGACAAATAATTGCACATCGAAACTCTAAAACATCAGAGTGATAGCGGAACGGGAGCCGCAACGACGGAATAAAAAAGGATAAGTCAATCCGCAATAGGCAAAGATCGGAGGAAAATCAAATAAACAACCGGAAGGATAGTGTGTTCGGCGGCCGCAACGGCAGAAACATATAGGACAAATCAATCCGCAATGTAAAATCTAAATCGGAAGGGAAAACAATTAAGAGGTCAGAAGGCTAGTGACTTTCTCATCTGTAATGACAGAAGAATAAAGGCCATCACGCCCTACTATGTAATTTCTAAAATGGAAGAGAGAACGACTAAAGATCGGGAAGGTTAGTGCTTCTTTCATCCGCAACGACGGAACCGTAAACTTTAAGGATCGGCAACAACAACAAAATAGGGTCCGAACATTCAATACAATAGTCAGGAGACTTCGCGATCTGTCGTCCGCAACAGCAGAGAATGAAAGAACAAAAATTTTCGACGTGAAACCCACAAATCAGCCGATTAAGCCAAATGCATTGGAGAAAAATAATAAATCCAAAACTTGTTATTTTCCTGCAACGGCGGGAGCACCAACCAAATAAACTTCCGATTCAAACGTGCTGAAAAAGAAATGATAAAGTTTGAACACACAGTGGATTGTTTCAAGTGTTAGAGGAAAAACTAAAACAAGTGGTAGATCAATCCAAATTATTAGAAAGTCCTTTCTGAAAAATCATTATATCAAACCAAAGAATAAAATCAAACTAATCTAAGCAAAAGGAGGGTCCCGAAATTTTTTGGAATTTTGGGAAAATGTTGCAGCTGCAACAATTGGTGACTACCTGGTGAACCCCAGATTTCTGACTTAACTTCTTCCCAGTGCAAGACCGTCTGAATAAAAGTTGAAAACTTCTAGATGTTTGTATTCCCAAACTGGCCAACTTATGCATTCAAATCATTGAGAAGTAATCCATTCTTTGGGAAATGGTAACATTAGAAATATTTGCAAGTCTGAATAACTCTTTTGAGGCCAAATAAGTGAGATTTATTTTACCCATCCTTATGTAGTTTCTAGCTTGGACACCACAGTATTGTAACATATAGTAAACAACACTATTCATTTGTTCCTCATTCCCATGCCAATTGCACTTTTGTGCTATTTCAACTTTAGTTCTTGTGAGTCCTCCATCTGCCTTTCTTTCTGAATTTTATTCAGGCTCCTCTATCCATAGTGACCTTTTGTGTGAGAGAATAATTTACTGTTCGTCTCACGGACGGAGAGGAACTTTTAGCAATTTGAAATTCATGCTTTTGATGCTTTGTTTTGATATGTATTGTTTCTTTAAGGAGTTTTGACTCTTGATAGCTTTTAGCTTTTTCTGAAATTATGGCATGGGATCATTTATATATGATATACTATTTACCTTGCTTCCTTTCTGTGGATATTTTTCTACCACTCCCTTGGACCTTTTAGATGTGAAATGGATGGAGCCTCGAAATAGTATTCCAGACCTATTACTTCCGAGTTATCTACAGGGGTTAAGTAGTACTTCAATGAATACATGGCCAATTAGGAACACTGCTACTAGAAGACATTCTATGTTTCAAAGTGCAGTCTTTTGCTCAAGATTTCAGTTAATTAAGAACCCTGATGTTTCCATTGCAACCAAAATTTTGCCTCTTTATTCAAAACCAAAGAACTAATAACAAAGCATTTAAAACAAAAGAAAACAGCATCAAATCAAATAAAAAAGAAAACAACATCAAAGCATTAAAGAAAAACAACATCAATTTATTTATGTACAAAGCAAAAAATAAAAGAAAATGTGTTCCCGCCCTAAAAATTCTACAATCTAACGAGTTAAAGGGCTAGGCTGTAGTGCAGGCCGGAAGTCTATCCATGGTCTAAGTGTGCCATTTTTGAAATCGAAACCATGTCTACTAGTCTACCGTCATCCTTATCATCCTGAGGAAGTTGAAGGAGCTCAGGCAGAGTGTCAATTCTAGAACTGGCCTTTCTTGAGGTATGATGTCTTAGTTTAAGCTCGGTTAGATAATTTCCTAGGACAGAATCAGCAGATTCATTACCTTATCCTAGCTTAGTGACAGTATGCTTCATATAAGGTTCTCTCAAAATTTTAATCTGATTTGGGGTACCCTTGAGAGGTAACAATAAATGAGACTAGTCTGAAGCAATATAACCTTTTAATCTGGAAGACCAATCTCGGTTGAGAATAATCCCATATCCACTCGGTATGTCAGCCACCATAATGTCAATAAATTGACATATCTTGTTATTTGCAGAAAAGCGAATGAGAACATTTTTCATTTCTCCCACTACTTTGACACCTGTGCTATCTAATTGCACTACTTCTCATGCTGTGGACTCTGGCTGTCCATTAATCTTTTTGCAAACCTCAAGTGGCATAACATTCACCGATGATCCCGAGTCTACTAAGCAATTATGCACATTATGATTCAACATTTCTAAGGTCAAAAGAAAAGGCAGGGTTTCATCTTTTTCTTCCCAACCTGGTTCTATGTCTTCTTCTCCCGGTTGGTTTTGAGTGGGTATATCTTCTTTAAGATCCTCGATTTATTCAGTGTTTCCTTGATCAACACCTGCCTATTCTTCCACAAGTTTTACAGGCTCACTGATTGGCTCGGTTTCCTGGTTGACAGTAGTGTCTTTAGGTGTTTTATATTTAATATTTACATCAATCTGTCTCTTGACTATCTCTTGCAATTTTTAAATCTTCAAAATTATTGCATTGTCTTTAATTGTTAGGTCCATATATTTTGTTTATGTTGGTGTGCATTCAAATTTAAGAGCATTCTCTTCCGTGTTCAAAAGCGAGACACCATTCCATAGGAACATGGTATCATTATCTTATTTTTCTATGATCTGGTTCTTCTCTTCTTCTTTATCACTGCCTTTAGTCAATTTAGAATCCAGCAACTTATTCATCACCAATGTCATCGAATTTAACCATTGAGGACACTTCTTTTCATAATGAGTTTGTTGGTGAAAAGTGCAAAAATTATCCCCCCCTACCTCTGTTATGTTCATTGATACTGAATTTGGTGGAGGGATTTTCCATTTGCTGCTATCCTCTCTTTTTCGGTAGTAGGGTTTGTAAGTTTCCTAAACTTTCCTTTCTTTCTCCAAATCTATTATTCGGTTGGATAGTTTTTGAATCATTTTCAGCATTCCCTGATAATCATGCAACTGTTCCTCTTTAGGCTTAGACAACAATAAGGCTCTCCTCTTGGTAGCCTTTTCTTCAGGTAGATCGGGATAGTCCTCTATACTTTCTTTTCCAGCCTCTACCCTTTCTGCTTCTTCATAAGTCTCTACCAATGTAGGTCTGGCTTTCATTTTGGCAAACATGGCCAGCTCAAGTCCTAGGGTTGAGGTATAATATTCAATCAGGACCTTGTCTGAGTGTCTGTTAGCTTCAGAAATTTTTTTTAGGTATGCTGAAAACCTTTGAGTAAATTGCTGCACCTTCTCATCCTTCTCTTTTTTTAACAAACCAAGACTTTTCATTAGTGAGGCATGTGTCTTTTGGGCTATGTATTTACTTCTGAAAGTCCTTTCCAAGGTGTCCCAATCAGGAATAGAGTTTGCAGGCAAACTGAAATACCAGGATGCTACTGCCCCTTTAAGGGTATGCGGGAATAATCTACAGACAACATCTTCATACTCCCCAACCCTTAACCCTTCTACTGCTAAATAGAAACTTTGCAAGTGATCGTCTAAAACATTATTTTCATCAGGATCAAACTTAGGAAGTAGCTTATCAAAATCTTGAGGTAGGTTATGCAACAGAGGTGTGAGGTTCAAAGGTGATCTAGCTCTCCAAGCCGGTAGAGGATTGGGCTGATTCACATTTACAATAGCCATGAGAAAGGTGAACAAACAGGAGTTTGACAAACCGTAAGATGAAACTGGGCTTACTTGCTTCAAAGGTAGAACCAAAATCTGTGAGGACTTGGGTCAGGTCAAAAGCTTTCAAATATCTGTTGGTGGGGTAATCTTGGGAAAATAGGTTTCCATGGCCAGCCATACACTGGAGGCCCTCCTTTTAGCGTCAGAAAACTGTCGAGGCTTGGAAATTCGCAGGCAACAACAGCAAGGGATTCTCCCCAGTCAACGTTCCCAACTAGCCCGTGAAAGTTTGCTATGGGAAATCCATCCGGTTTGCGGTCCGGCTACCGTAGGTCAAGTAACAAAAACAAAGGTTTTACCGGTTGCGGCCCGGTTCACCATGTATTTTATGTTTTTGACTTAAGTATGACATGCAAGTGCCTATTTAACTATACAGGGTGATAAGGATGCAAGGAGCAGTCACAACGTGATGCACAGGTTCTTACCTCTCGTCTTAGAACTCACAAGCATCTCGATCACATATGCAGTAACAAAATAAAAATAACTATCTACCTATCTATCTATCCACGGGGAGAAAAATTGTAACTTATTAATGAGTAATGTGTATTGTGCATGCATTATAAAGAGAAATTACAGATAGTTGATATTCCTTCCTACAATACATGAACGATTAGAGATATTTAGACAATCAGATAGCCAATTGTTTATGAACAACATACATTACTCATGGTGGTAAATCCACAGAATGAACCAGAAAAAATTCAAACAAGAACATAGGCTCTAAGAGTTAGAACGATCTCACGGTTTATGGACAAAAGCTGGAAAAACAAAATAGTTCATCTTTCCGCAATCCACAGCAAAACATTTGAAAGTCCCACCAATATTTCTCCAACAGGTAAACAATAATTCTTTATTGCAAAAAAAAGTAGTTCTTCTTACAATATCGCTTTTCATGTCTAACTGGGAAAAAGCCCCTCCTTACTCTAAATCTTCTGTATTTATACAAAAGGATGAGACTATTGGGATACCCAAATTTTCGCCTCCGAATATTTTACTTTCCTCTAATGTTTAGAAAATCGTTACATACACAGGTGAATGATCATTCATGAAGAGGACCCTACTTGGGTATCTAGAAATTTCTTCCACACCATAGCCTCAGAGGCGATTCCTTCAAACGCACAAGGTTGCAAAAATTGGATGTTTATCTCAAACATCACTGCCTGATTCTTTATGGCCTCAATCTTGGCTGCACTCAAACGAAGTTGATCCTCCAATAACTGCACACTGATGGCAGAATGATCTACTTCACTTCTTAAGATCTGATCATCAAGGGCCTTAATATGCTGTAATTTTGCTTCTTCCTCTTGATACCTCTTCTGCAACATCTCCACAAATGAGTTGTGGTCCGGGAAAACATCTAGCCTCTGCTCTGCCTCTACTTGGCACCAGTTCTAGGTAATCAGGAGCCTTCTGAAGAACTCTGTGCAGGCTCCTTTCATCTTTTTAATGGCATTTTTGAAATCCTCTGCGGTGTTTATAGCAAACTCTAATAAGTCATAATCCCACTTGACGGCCTGTC
The DNA here is from genome assembly GCA_001517045.1 of Pseudotsuga menziesii. Lineage (NCBI taxonomy): Eukaryota > Viridiplantae > Streptophyta > Pinopsida > Pinales > Pinaceae > Pseudotsuga > Pseudotsuga menziesii. The sequence goes on along the minus strand of LPNX010252096.1, from coordinate 832,464 downwards.
GATCCTTTGATGGCAGCTCTGCTGGAGTTTCTTCATTATTTTACAGCCTTGTCATTATTTCTGTCAAGACTTCCAAGACGTCTTGAGATCTATCAACGAAATAAGAGGAAGTCTCCAGAATTTCCTCTAATCAGCCGTCTATTTGCAAAACTTTGCATCTCTCTTCTTCTATGGTGGTTTGCAGCTACAGCATCTTGGCCTTTTGTGCCAGCAAATGCTCTTTGAAGGGTTGGAGATTGACCTACTTCTCTTTTGCTGCCTCTAAAGCGGTTGTTAGAGAAGAGATATGCTCTTGAAGTTTCCTCTATTGTTCTTGAGCTTGCTTTTCGCTTGCCTCTAAAGTGGTCTTTTGCAGCTCTAAGTCTTCTATTTTTCCCAGCAGCTGCTCCTTCTCCACCCTAATCTCTTGATACTCTTGTTGCACTCTCTCCAGACACTCCTGTGTATTTTCCCTAACTTGTTTCTCCGCTTAGAGGAGCTGCAGTTCATCCTTCGAAGACCTTATATCTTTTTTCATGTCCTCATATTTCCTTTTTAGCTTATTGCTTTCCTCTCTCTCCTTTCTCAATGTGTCCTTCAGTTGAGTAGAGGACCTCTTGGATTGCTCCAAGTCTGTCATAATTTTTTCCACATTATATTTCGAAGCTTGAATCAATGTAGCTCCGGCTCTAATGGTGAATCTGGGATCTTGGTCTATTCCAAATACAACAGGCGTATCGGTTATCATTTTCCCGGGAAGACCTCCTGTTTCAACCTTCCTTTCTGTTCTCTTCACTATCCTCTTTCTTTCCTTGTCATAGAAAATAGTGTTAAAATCAGGTATTTCTTCCCCTTTCTTCTACTCAAAGGGGACCAACTTCAATGTAGGGACTACATACTATCCAGGTGTGCTGGCAGTCGGTATTTCTGGGTCGTGAAACTCAGGGTTTTCAATGTCCTGGGTCTGTCCTCTAGCTGTGTCAGTGGCTGACTATTCTGTCTCTGTCTGTGTCAGCTCTGGCCTCTCTGCTTCTTGCTTCTGCAGCTCCTCATCAAGCTTCTTCTTATTTTCTTCTTCTTCATTCCTCGCATCTTCTTCTACTTTTCTAGTTGCCTCTTGCACAACTTTTCTTTTCTCTTCCTCTTCTCCCTGCAACCACCTTGCAGCTTCTTGTGCTAGCCTTTGGGCTTCCTCATTTCGTTTCCTTGCTTCTTCACCAGCTTTTGCTTGTTCACCCTGCCCCTTCCCACCTTTTGTGGTCATCTTCTTCTTGAACCTTCTCCTCAAGGCTGTCATGTTCAATGCATTTCGGAAGACATATTCTTCTCTATCCCAATGGTGGGTGTATTCAAAGTGGACGTTGTGCTCTTTGTAGTGTTCTGCAACTTTGCTGTGAGAGTCATTTCTACGGAAGGGCATCTCACCAAAATGAAACTTGTCCAGTTCTTCTACAAACTCATTTGCTTTCTTTACTCTGTTAAACTTATAGCTCCCTAACTTGAAAGGCAAAGGGGGATAGGAAGTCTTCTTATGTTCAAACAAAAAACTTCCAATGCCATCCAGGAATACTTGCCTGACTGCCTCTTTATGAATGATGTAGTCCGTGGTGTATTTGGGCAGTAGGGAGGGTGCTCTTGAACCTCCAAACATTATGAAGTAGAGGTCATCCTCAGTCAAATAATAATCTACATAATTTTCAATTACTTGTAACGCCTCCTCTGACATGCAATCACACTCCTTCAGGAAAATGAACGTATACAATGGCATGATGAATTGTTTGAAGACCTCATGGTAATGACCATGGTATTTATGTGCCCATAGTGGCGTGTATGCGGCATAAACATACATCCTCTCCCTGTCCCAGATGCACCTTAGTCCAGGGAAAGGTTGATTGCACAATATACAATCGACGAGTATGGAACTCATATAAAATTCAGACCTCTTTTGGGACAATCCTCCCAAGGCTGAGGCCATACAGGCTGAAAGACTGTTTGATACTATGTTAGCCTATTTGAAAATGGTCCCTTGGGTTGCAACATAAAAAATAATGGGTATCCACTCTAGTTTGAAGAACCTGCCATGAGCTCTTCCAAAAATCCTGTTAAGCATTAAAGCTATGAACCTGTACGAGGCCCTTAAGCTTGCTGTGTCATACTCTCCTGTATGCCTGGTTCTGAAATGTTTTCCTGATAACAACATCCTTTTGAGAGTCTCAACAAGGTCCATTCTGAGGTTATTTAACCAATCATTTGACAAGAATACTTGTGCTTCTGGAAGGTGGTAGGCTAGGGCTATAGGCAGCATAGCCCTGTTTTTCAACATTCTCCAGGATCATCGTGGTTACATCTGCCCAGGGTAGAATCCAACCAATCACTTCAAAGCATGGGAAGAGCTCTAGTCTGGTGGAAATCTTCATCAGTGAAAATCTCTCTATGTTGGCATAAATTCCTTCTTCTTCCAAGCCCATATCAGGCACCTCTTGGCGCGTGATCAACCTGTATATCTCTCCCCATTGGTACTCCAGCTCTACACCAGATATGGACTTGATGTCCTCATAGATGTACTCAGTTTTGGTGACAACTTCTACTTCAGGCTCCTCCTCGACCACAGGGGCGTTCTTCTTTTTCCTCTTTGACATTTCGAGTTTAGAATCTTCCTGTCATATATGCAATCATAAACATTAAGCCATTCCTGACTTCGTTGCAAACATTGAGACAACATGTGCAGCATTTCACTTTAACTATGTTTACCCTGACAGAAATTAGTTAAATGAAATAAAAGGTGTGCAAGCTAACACCGCTATCTACTACTAAAACAATTCTATCAATAACATTGAGTGGGGAGCAAATCTACATAAAAATGAAGGAAACTTGGGCTATCTGTGGGCACCATGATCATCGCGCTGCACGGGAAAGACAGTGGAAATTATGTGAGTTATCATGGTGTGTTTTCAGGAAGAAACGTCGTCAGTGCAAACTATGGTCAATAACTATATGCAGTGATAAATCCCCCTCCACCGGCTTGGGTTCGAA
>LPNX010252096.1:812108-829421 GCA_001517045.1 Pseudotsuga menziesii | reverse complement strand
GATTTTGCGCAGAACAGCGCGGTGAAACACGACTGTGGTTTGACGAGGCAGGTAGCACGAAAAAAAAAGGGGGGGGGGAGGGGCAACCATTCCAAGTGCCACAGGAAGGACATGAAAGCCTTCCCCTCCAAAAACATCATTATACGGGGTGGATTGGTGCAGACAACATAACGACCATCTACACCAAACCCTCAACTCTCTAAGCGTAGGGTTTCATAACGAAAGGCCGCGGAGTAAAACACCCTATGGGCCAAACGCCCTCCCACAGACAGTTATGATACAAATACACAATTATATATGCAAGTGAACGACGGGGCCAAGGGAAAATGGCCGCAGCAAAAACCTAACCGTGGGAAAAAATCAGCAAATGCCCAAACGGAACGGGATAATGCAATAGAATCCTACCTGGCACTGGTGTGTAATCGATGGGAAGAAAGGCGGTCAAGATTCCATAGTTGCACCAACTAGATGTGGGTACCGACAACGGGGGTCCGACCAAGCTCGAGCAAACGACAGAACGTGATAATGATAGCTTGCGACAGTCGGGAATAACAATAGAATAATAACACAAACCCCCCATATATATATATATATACAACCATGCGCAACGGTGAGATATCGGACGACATAATTATAAATATTGGAGGTCGAAAGCATAATCCCTTCCACAACGTCAGGGGCCAACACACCAATCTATCCGCGAGGATAACCGGGAGACAAATACTTGCGCGTTGGAACTCTAAAAAATCGAAGCGATAGCAGAACGGGAGCCGCAACGGCGGAATAAAAAAGGATAAGTCAATCCGCAATAGGCAAATATCGGAGGAAAATCAAATAAACAACCGGAAGGAAAGTGTGTTCGGTGGCCGCAACGGTGGAAACATACAAGACAAATCAATCCACAATGTAAAATCTAAATCGGAAGGGAAAACAATTAAGAGGTCGGAAGGATAGTGACTTTCTCATCTGCAACGGCGGAAGAATAAAGGCCATCACGCCTCTCTATGTAATGTTTGAAACCAAAGACAGAACGACTAAAGATCGGGAAGGTTAGTGCTTCTTTCATCCGCAACGGCGGAACCGTAAACTTTAAGGATCAGCGACAACAACAAAACAGGGTCCGGACATTCAATACAATAGTCGGGAGACTTCGCAATCTGTCGTCCACAACGGTGGAGAATGAAAGAACAAAAAGTCCCGACGCAAAACCAACAAATCGGCCAATTAAGCCAAATGTGTCGGAGAAAAATAACGAAGCCAAAACTTGTTATTTTTCTGCAACGGTGGGAGCACCAACCAAATAAACTTCCGATTCAAACGTGCCGAAAAAGCAACGCTAAAGTTTGAACACACAGTGGATTGTTTCAAGCGTTAGAGGAAAAACTAAAACAAGTGGTAGATCAATCCAAAGCATTAGAAAGGCCTTTCTAAAAAATCATTAGATCAAATCAAAGAAGAAAATCAAACTAATCTAAGCAAAAGGAGGGTCCCGAAATTTTTTGGAATTTTGGGAAAATGTTGCAGCTGCAACAATTGGCGACTACCTGGTGAACCCCAGATTTTTTACTTAACTTCTTCCCAGTGCAAGACTGTCTGAATAAAAGTTGAAAACTTCTAGATGTTTGTATTCCCAAACTGGCCAACTTATGCATTCAAATCATTGAGAAGTAATCTATTCTTTGGGAAATGGTAACATCAGAAATATTTGCAAGTCTGAATAACTCTTTTGAGGCCAAATAAGTGAGATTTATTTTACCCATCCTTAGGTAGTTTCTAGCTTGGACACCACAGGATTGTAACATATAGTAAACATCACTATCCATTTGTTCCTTAATTCCCATGCCAATTGCACTTTTGTTCTATTTAAACTTTAGTTCTTGTGAGTCCTCCATCTGCCTTTCTTTCTTAATTTTATTCAGGCTCCTCTATCCATAGTGTCTTTTTGTGTGAGAGAAGAATTTACTATTCATCTCACAGACGAAGAGGAACTTTTAGCAATTTGAAATTCATGCTTTTGATGCTTTGTTTTGATATGTATTGTTTCTTTAAGGAGTTTTGACTCTTGATAGCTTTTAGCTTTTTCTGAAATTATGGCATGGGATCATTTATATATGATATAGTGTTTACCTTGCTTCCTTTTCGTGGGTCTTTTGTTGTCACTCCCTTGGACCTTTTAGATGTGAAATGGATGGAGCCTCGAAATAGTATTCTAGACCTGTTACTTCCGAGTTATCTACAGGGGTTAAGTAGTACTTCAATGAATAGATGGCCAATTAGGAACACTGCTACTAGAAGACATTCTATGTTTCAAAGTGCAGTCTTTTGCTCAAGATTTCAGTTAATTAAGAACCCTGATGTTTCCATTGCAACCAAAATTTTGCTTCTTTATTCAAAACCAAAGAACTAATAACAAAGCATTTAAAACAAAAGAAAACAACATCAAATCAAATAAAAAAGAAAACATCATCAAAGCATTAAAGAAAAACATCATCAATTTATTTATGTACAAAGCAAAAAATAAAAGAAAATGTGTGCCCGCCCTAAAAATTCTACAATCTAACGAGTTAAAGGGCTAGGCTGTAGTGCAGGACGGACATCTATCCATGGTCTAAGTGTGCCATTTTTGAAATCAAAACCATGTCTACTAGTCTACCGTCATCCTTATCAGCCTGAGGAAGTTGAAGGAGCTCAGGCAGAGTGTCAATTCTAGAACTGGCCTTTCTTGAGGTATGATGTCTTAGTTTAAGCTCGGTTAGATAATTTCCCAAGAAAGAATCAGCAGATTCATTACCTTCTCCTAGCTTAGTGACAGTATGCTTCATATAAGGTTCTCTCAAAATTTTAATCTGATTTGGGGTACCCTTGAGAGGTAACAATAAATGAGACCAGTCTAAAGCAAAAGAACCTTTTAATCTGGCAGACCAATCTCGGTTGAGAATAAACCCAATTCCACCCGGTATGTCAGCCACCATAATGTCAATAAATTGACATATCTTGTTATTTGCAGAAAAGCGAATGAGAACATTTTTCAGTTCTCCCACTACTTTGACACATGTGCTATCTAATTGAACTACTTCCCATGCTATGGAATTTGGCTGTCCATTAATCTTTTTGCAAACCTCAAGTGGCATAACATTCACCGATGATCCCGAGTCTACCAAGAAATTATGCACATTATGATTAAGAATTTCTAGGGTCAAAAGAAAAGGTGAGGTTTTAGCTTTTTCTTCCCAACCTGGTTCTATGTCTTCTTCTCCCGGTTGGTTTTGAGTGGGTATATCTTCTTTAAGCTCCTTGATTTATTCAGTGTTTCCTTGATCAACACCTGCCTGTTCTTCCACAAGTTTGACAGGCTCACTGATTGGCTCGGTTTCCTAGTTGACAGTAGTGACTTTAGGTGTTTTATCTTTAATATTTACATCAATATGTCTCTTGACCGTCTCTTGCAATTTTTTAATCTTCGAAATTATTGCGTTGTCTTTAATTGTTAGGTCCGTATCTTTTGTTTCTGTTGGTGTGCATTCAAATTTAAGAGCATTCTCTTCTGTGTTGAAAAGCGATACACCATTCCATAGGAACATGGTATCATTATCTTGTTTTTCTATGATCTTGTTCTTCTCTTCTTCTTTATCACTATCTTTAGTCAATTTAGAATCCAGCAGCTTATTCATCACCAATGTCATCGAATTTAACCATTGAGGACACTTCTTTTCAGAATGAGGTTGTTGGTGAAAAGTGCAGAAATTATCCCCCCCTACCTCTGTTATGTTCATTGATACTGAATTTGGTGGAGAGATTTTCCATTGGTTGCTATCCTATCATAGAGGGATTTTTCAGCCTCTACCCTTTCTGCTTCTTCATAAGTCTCTACCGACGTAGGTCTAGCTTTCATTTTGGCGAACATGGCTAGCTCAGGTCCTAGGGATGAGGTGGAATATACAATCAAGACCTTGTCTGAGGGTCTGTTAGCTTCAGAAATTTTTTTTAGGTATGCTGAAAACCTTTGAGTAAATTGCTGCACCTTCTCATCCTTCTCTTTTTTTAACAAACCAAGACCTTTCATTAGTGAGGCATGTGTCTTTTGGGCTACGTATTTACTTCTTAAAGTCCTTTCGAAGATGTCCCAATCAGGAATAGAGTTTGCAGGCAAACTGAAATACCAGGATGATGCTGCCCCTTTAAGGGTATGCGGGGATAATCTACAGACAACATCTTCATACTCCCCATCCCTTAACCCTTCTACTGCTAAATAGAAACTTTGCAAGTGGTCATCTACAACAGTCTTTTCATCAGGATCAAACTTAGGCAGCAGCTTATCAAAAGCTTGAGGTAGGTTATGAAACGGAGGTGTGAGGTTCAAAGGTGATCTAGCTCTCCAAGCCGGTAGAGGATTGGGCTGATTCACATTTACACCAGCCATGAGAAAGGTGAACGAACAGCAGTCTGACAAACCGTAAGATGAAACTGGGCTTACTTGCTTCAAAGGTAGAACCAAAATCTGTGAGGACTTGGATCAGGTCAAAAGCTTTCAAATATCTGCTGGTGGGGTAATCTTGGCAAAATAGGTTTCCATGGCTAGCCATACACTAGCGGCCCTCCTTCTAGTGCCAGAAAACTGTTGAGGCCTAGAAATTCGTAGGCAACAACAACAAGGGATTCTCCCCAGTCAGCGTTCCCAACTAGCCCGTGACTGTTTGGTATGGGGAATCCGTCCGGTTTGTGGTCCGGCTACTGTAGGTCAAGTAACAAAAACAAAAGTTTTACCAGTTGCGGCCCGGTCCACCGTGTATTTTGTATTTTTGACTTAAGTATGACATGCAAGTGCCTATTTAACTATACAGGGTGATAAGGATGCAAGGAGCAGTCACAATGTGATGCGCAGGTTCTTACCTCTTGCCTTAGAACTCACAAGCATCTCGTTCACATATGCAGTAATAAAATAAAACTAACTATCTACCTATCTATCTATCCCCGGGGAGCAAAATTGTAACTTATTAATGAGTAATGTGTATTGTGCATGCATTATAAAGAGAAATTACAGATAGTTGATATTCCTTCCTACAACACATGAACGATTAGAGATATTTAGACAATCAGATAGCCAATTGTTTATGAACAACATACATTACTCATGGTGGTAAATCCATAGAATGAACCAAAAAACATTCAAAAAAGAACATAGGCTCTAAGAGTTAGAACGATCTCACGGTTTATGGACAAAAGCTGGAAAAACAAAATAGTTCATCTTTCCACAATCCACGGCATAACATTTGAAAGTCCCATAGTTATTTCTCCAACGGGAAAACAATAATTCTTTATTGCAAAAAAAAGTAGTTCTTCTTACAATATCGCTTTTCATGTCTAACTGGGAAAAAGCCCCTCCTTACTCTAAATCTTCTATATTTATACAAAAGGATGAGACTGTTGGGCTGCCCACAAATGACCCTTCGGCTACCCAACTTTTCACCTCCCAAGATTTTACTTTCCTCTAATGTTTACAAAATCGTTACATACACAGGTGAATGATCATACACGAAGAGGTCCCTACTTGGGTATCCAGAAATTTCTTCCACACCAAAGCCTCAGAGGCGATTCCTTCAAACACACAAGGTTCCAAAAATTGGATGTTTATCTCAAACTTCACTGCCTGATTCTTTATGGCCTCAATCCTGGCTGCACTCAAATGAAGTTGATTCTCCAATAACTGCACACTAATGGCGGAATGATCTACTTCACTTCTTAAGATCTGATCATCAAGGGCCTTAATATGCTGTAATTTTTCTTCTTCCTCTTGATACCTCTTCTGCAACATCTCCACAAATGAGTTGTGGTCTGGGAAAACATCTAGCCTCTGCTTTTCCTCTACTTGGCACCAGTTATAGGTAATCAGGAGCCTTCTGAAAAACTCTGTGCAGGCTCCTTTTGTCTTTATAACGACCTTTTTGAAATCCTCTGCGGTGTTTATAGTAAACTCTAATAAGTCATAATCCTGCTTGAGGGCCTGTCGATCCTTTGATGGCAGCTCTGCTGGAGTTTCTTCATTATTTTCCAGCCTTGTCATTCTTGCTATCAGGACTTCCAAGACGTCCTGATATCTATTAACGAAATAAGAGGAAGTCTCCAGAATTTCCTCTAATCGGCTGTCTATTTGCAAAACTTTGCATCTCTCTTCTTCTATGGCGGTTTGCAACTACAGCATATTGGCCTTTTGTGCCAGCACATGCTCTTTGAAGGGTTGGAGATTGACCTGTTTCTCTTTTGCTGCCTCTAAAGCGGTTGTTAGAGAAGAGATATGCTCTTGAAGTTTCCTCTCTTGTTCTTGAGCTTCCTTTTCGCTTGCCTCCAAAGAGGTATTTTGCAGCTCTAAGTCTTCTATTTTTCTTAGTAGCTGCTCCTTCTCCACCCTAAGCTCTTGATACTCTTGCTGCACTCTCTCCAGACACTCCTGTGTATTTTCCCTAACTTTTTTCTCCGCTTGGAGGAGCTGCAGTTCATCCTTCGAAGACCTTATCTCTTTTTTCATTTCCTCATATTTCCTTTTCAGCTTATTTCTTTCCTCTCTCTCCTTTCTCAATGTGTCCTTCAGTTGAGCAAAGGACCTCTTGGATTGCTCCAAGTCTGTCATAATTTTGTCCACATTATCTTCCGAACCTTGAATCAGTGAAGCTCCGGCTCTAATGGTGAATCTTGGATCTTGGTCTGTTCCAAATACAACGAGCGTATCCATTATCATTTTCCCGGGTAGACCTCCTGTTTCAACCTTCCTTTCTATTCTCTTCACTATCCTCTTTCTTTCCTTATCATAGAAAATAGTGTTAAAATCATGTATTTCTTCCCCTTTCTTGTGCTCAAAGGGGACTAGCTTCAATGTAGGGACCACATACTGTCCAGGTGTGCTAGCAGTCGGTACTTCTGGGTCCTAAACCTCAGGGTTTTCAATGTCCTGGGTCTGTCCTCCAGCTGTGTTAGTGGCTGACTGTTCTGTCTCTGTTTGCGTCAACTCTGGCCTCTCTGCTTCTTGCTTTTGTAGCTCCTCATCAAGCTTCTTCTTCTTTTCTTCTTCTTCATTCTTCGCATCTTCCTCTGCTTTTCTAGCTACCTCTTGTGCAACTTTTCTTTTCTCTTCCTCTTCTCCCTACAACCACCCTGCTGCTTCTTGTGCCAGCCTTTGGGCTTCCTCATTTCATTTCCTTGATTCTTCATCAGCTTTTGCTTGTTCAACCTGCCCCTTCCCACCTTTTGTGGTCATATTCTTCTTCAACCTTGTCCTCAAGGCTGTCATGTTCAATTCATTTCGGAAGACAGATTCTTCTCTATCCCAATGGTGGGTGTATTCGAAGTGGATGTTGTGCTCTTTGCAGTGTTCTTCCACTTTGCTGTGAGAGTCATTTCTACAGAAGGGCATCTCACCAAAATGAAACTTGTCCAGTTCTTCTACAAACTCATCTGCTTTCTTTACTCTGTTAAACTTATAGCTCCCTAACTTGAAAGGCAAAGGGGGATAGGCAGTCTTCTTATGTTCAAACAAAAAACTTCCAATGCCATCCAGGAATACTTTCCTGACTGCCTCTTTATGAATGATGTAGTCCGTGGCGTATTTGGGAAGTAGGGAGGGTGCTCTTGAACCTCCAAACATTCTGAAGTAGAGGTCATCCTCAGTCAGATAGTAATCTGCATAATTTTCAATTACTTGTAATGCCTCCTCTGACATGCAATCACACTCCTTCAGGAAAATGAGCATATACAATGGCATGATGAATTGTTCGCAGACCTCACAATAATGACTATGGTATTTATGCACCCATATTGGCTTGTATGCAGCATAAAAAGGCATCCTCTCCCTGTCCCAGATGCACCTTAGTCAAGGGAAAGGTTGATTGCACAATATACAATCGACGAGTATGGAACTCATATAAAATTAAGACCTCTTTTGGGACACTCCTCCCAAGGATGAGGCCATACAGGCTGAAAGAATGTTTGATACTATCTTATCCCAGTTGAAAATGGTCCCCTGGGTTGCAACATAAAAAATAATGGGTCTCCACTCCAGTTTGAAGAACCTGCCATGAGCTCTTCCAAAAATCCTGTTAAGCATTAAATCTATGAACCTGTATGGGGCCCTTAAGCTTGTTGTGTCATACTCTCCTATATGCCTGGTTATAAAATGTTTTCCTGATAACAACATCCTTTTGAGAGTCTCAAAAAGGTCCATTCCGAGGTTATTTAACCAATCGTTAGACAATAATACTTGTGCTTATGGCAGGTGGTAGGCCAGGGCTACATATCCGGGGCTATAGGCAGCATAGCCCTATTTTTCAACATTCTCCAGGATTATCGTGGTTACATCTGCCCGGGGCAGAATCCAACCAATCACTTCAGAGCATGGGAATAGCTCTGGTCTGGTGGCAATCTTCATAAGTGAAGATCTCTCTATGTTGGCATAAATGCCTTCTTCTTCCAAGCCCATATCAGGCACCTCTCGGTGCGTGATCAACCTGTATATCTCTCCCCATTGGTACTCCGGCTCTACACCAGATATGCACTTGGTGTCCTCATAGATGAACTCGGTTTTGGTGACAACTTCTACTTCAGGATTCTCCTTGACCACAGGGGCCTTCTTCTTTTTCCTCTTCGACATTTCGAGTTCGGAATCCTCCTGTCATATATGAAATCATAAACATTAAGCCACTCCTGACTACGTTGCAAACATTGAGACAACATGTGCAGCATTTCACTTTAACTATGTTTACCCTGACAGCAATTAGTTAAATGAAGTAAAAGGTGTGAAAGCTAACACCGCTATCTGCTACTAAAAAAATTCTATCAATAACATCGAGTGGGGAGAAAATCTACATAAAAATGAAGGAAACTCGGGCTATCTGGGGGCGCCATGCTCATCGCGCTGCGCGGGAAAGACAGTGGAAATTATGCGAGTTCTCACGGTGTGTTTTCAGGAATAAACATCGTCAGTGCAAACTATGGTCAATAACTATATGCAGTGATAAATCCCCCTCCACCAGCTTGGGTTCGAAACCGGACGTGAACCGATTTTGCGTGGAGCAGCGCGGCGAAACGCGACTGTGGTTTGACGAGGCGGGTAGCATGAAAACAAAAGGGGGGGAGGAGGGGAAACCGTTCCAAGTGCCACAGGAAGGCCATGAAATCCTTCCCCTACAAAAACACCATTATACGGGGTGGATTGGTGCAGACAGCGTAACGCCCATCTGCACCAAACCCCCAACTCTCTAAGCGCAGGGTTGCATAACAAAATGTCGTGGAGTAAAACACCCTATGGGACAAACGCCCTCCCACAGACAGTTACGATACAAATCCACAATTATATATGCAAGTGAACGACGGGGCCAAGGGAAAATGACCGCAACAAAAACATAACTGTGGGAAAAAATCACCAAACACCCAAACGGAATGGGATAATGCAATAGAAGCCTACTTGGCACTGCTGCGTAATCGATGGGAAGAAAGGCGGTCAAGCTTCAACAGTTGATCCACCTGGACGCGGGTACCGACAACGGGGGTTCAACCAAGCTCGAGCAAATGATAGAACGTGATAATGATAGCTTGCGACAGTCGGGAATAACAATAGAATAATAACACAAACCCCCCATATATATATATACAACCACACGCGGCGGTGAGATATCGGATGGCATAATTCTAAAGATCGGAGGTCGAAAGCATAATCCCTTCCACAACGTTGGGGGCCAACACACCAATCTATCCGCGAGGATAGCTGGGAGACAAATACTTGCGCGTCGAAACTCTAAAACATCAGAGCGATAGCAGAACGGGAGCCGCAACGGTAGAATCAAAAAGGATAAGTCAATCCGCAATAGGCAAAGATCAGAGGAAAATCAAATAAACAACTGGAAGGATAGTGTGTTCGGCGGCCACAATGGCGGAAACACACAGGACAAATCAATCCCCAATGTAAAATCTAAATCGGAAGGGAAAACAATTAAGAGGTCGAAAGGCTAGTGACTTTCTCATCTGCAACAGCAGAAGAATAAAGGCCATCATGCCCTGCTATGTAATTTCTAAAACGAAAGAGAGAACGACTAAATATCGGGAAGGTTAGTGCTTCTTTCATCTGCAATGGTAGAACCATAAACTTTAAGGATCGGCGACAACAACAAAACAGGGTCCGGACATTCAATACAATAGTCGGGAGACTTCGCGATCTGTCGTCCGCAACAGCGGAGAATGAAAGAACAAAAAGTTCCAACGCGAAACCAAGAAATTGGCCGATTAAGCCAAATGCATCGGAGAAAAATAACGAAGCCAAAAATTGTTATTTTTCCACAATGGCGGGAGCACCAACCAAATAAACTTCTGATTCAAACATGCCGAAAAAGCAATGATAAAGTTTAACACACAGTGGATTGTTTCAAGCGTTAGAGGAAAAACTAAAAAAAGTGGTAGATCGATCCAAAGCATTAGAAAGGCCTTTCTAAAAAATCATTAGATCAAATCAAAGAAGAAAATCAAACTAATCTAAGCAAAAGGAGGGTCCCGAAATTTTTGGGAATTTTGGGAATATGTTGTAGCTGCAACACCTCCATTCCAGCACCATATTTTACCTAGCAAATACAAGTATTTTGATTCAGTTCTCCATGTCAAAATTTAAATATTTTTGTCTATTTTAAAGATTATATCCTTTGCGCAGCATACCCTACTATCTAATTAGACAAGTCGTGTACCATATGCGACTGTCTAATTAGGCAACCTGCGTATATAACACGTATCCACAAGTTTCCATATCAGCAACCCACTGATGCACCGTGCTACAGTTTAGGACACCTTTAAATATGGAATTCGGACTCAAACTTAACAATTGCTTGGATAAAAATGAAGAGCTTAGGGTGTAGGCTTGCCTGCAATTGGCGGATTTTGATTTTGTTAGTCCAATTGTCCACAATGATCGAACCAAGGTAGAAGGTAAAGCTTGCTTTTTATGGCTAAAAAGTTCAAATGGTGAGTTTTGTTTTAATTTTCAAACTATTTATAGAAATTATATTTCGTAAAGTGGGTCTTTTTCTATAGTTTGAAATGTCACTCAACTAATACCATACTTTTTGTGCTTTGGAATAGGTTTTTTATCCTTACAAGGTGTTTTTGCTCCAATAGGGTGGTTTTGTCATTTCCAATACATTTTGGCATCTTTATTCATACCACATTAACCTTAGCATTCAACATTTTGCCATGGACTATGGTATTCTACGCCATTAGTCCCTTGTTTTTACCATTGTTCTTCCATGGCTAGGACCCTTTGTCCATGAGAATATTTCTTATATACCTATTTCATCCTTTAGTACTCATGCCACATCTGTTTCAGGTTCAGGGGTATCCTCTTAGCTATTTTTCACGCCAAATAGAGTTTCTTTTAAATCTCTTTTTACAAGCTATCCCTTTATAGGACTCCCCATACTTATGGAGTTTCTTTAGGCCCAGGTCTGACTCCTTCAAAATAGACTTGACTACCAAGTTAACTCGTCCGTTCAAGCTCGTTAAGAATATGTGAGCGGGCATCCGCATTGGTGGTAGGTTATCTCTTTCTCAAACCATGCGGAATAATACGAGAAAGGATCACTCTCTTTTATTTTTAATTGAGAAGTGTATTCTCAAGTATAGGTTTATCACTTTTCCAGACCTGAGGGACTAAATTTACGGAAAAGGAACACCCGGTTTGAGCTTAGTTTTCTCTTTTTCGTGCTCTAGACCCAAACATGAAAAAGATTTCAAGTGTACTTTGTGTCTTTGTCATGCTCATTAAACACTTAAGAACAAAGCAACGAGTTTATTGTTGTAAGCCCCATTTTTCGTAACCAAATGGATCTTTCCGAGTGATCTTGCTTTCCTTCACACTCGTAAAACTCAAGCTATTTTATGTTGTTTTGGAAGGAGCATTGGGTAGGTGGTAATTTAACCTTTTTCGGACCTCCCTGACTAAGTACGAAAAAGGTTCACCTTTTCTTCTTTGGAAGTTAAGAGAGTTCTTCTGTGGTATGTTTTATACTTTTTCGGCCTCAGGAGACTAAATTGGATGAAAAAGGACCCCCCCTGGAGTCTTCTTTGGATTTTTTAGACTCTCTAAATGTGAAAACACCGACTGATCATGTACTAGTTCGGGCTCATTAAATCCATGGATCAGTGACACTATCAAGCATTTTTTTCCCATCTCTTCAAGCTTGTTAAAAAATGAAGAGGGAACCGAGTTGACTTTCCTGGACTCGTTAAAATTTAACAGGGAAGGTAAGGAAGAAGTTTTCTCTTGTTTTCAGTAATGGCAGCATGTCATCCTTGAACATAGCACTCTTTGTTTCTCGATATCCATGTTTCAGTGTCCACTTTTGTTCAACTATTACTTTGAGTTTCTTACTCCTCCTCTTGTCCATTATACCTGGGGAATCTGATCATGTCTCCTACATGACAGATAGGTCTATTTGTTCTCTCTATAAGTTATACGTTGCCTTGGGTCATCTCTGTGTTGTGCTCGTTGTTCAAGGACTCTATCCACTGTCTGATCTATAGCCTAATCCTATCATTGTTATCTTTGTTATCTATTGTGTATCCCTTCTTTTGCCCAGTTCCTAGTCACTCTTGTGATTCGTTGGAGGATCTATTGCCTTTCTTATCACAGCATGGTTCCGTTTTAGTACTTCCTCATGACGAAGACCTAGAGTTTTGACGTTTGTACCTCAGGATTCACTTTCATCATTGGTGGATTCCTTTTCTTCAGTTGTCGATTATCATCTATTGATTGACAAACTGTTGAATCCTTTCCATGTTCGACTTCCCCTTACCCTTATTCACATGGCTTGGATTGTACTGGTTCTTTGGGATCCTTTATGAAGACCTTAGTTCCTCACCTATGGACTAAGTTGCGCAAGATTATGTTCTATCCATATACACAGCTTTCAGATCTTTGAAGACTCATCATTATTGTATATTGTGGCTTTGATCCACCTTTGTAATATACGTGGTTTTCATACCCGTATCATATGATGTACTCAAATATTGTAAAGGAGCTAGTGTTCCAGTAAATTGAACATAACATCCTCATATGTAACTTTGTATATGACATCACTATGTATTTGTTTCAGGTACTCTCTCTGCTCCATTGGATTTCTGAGTTCTCCAAAGATAAATATTATAATGTATTTCGGCCATCGTTCTCCTCTAACCTCACACATTAGGGGGCATCTGTTATCCACCTGAATGGCACCTCTCCGTTCGAGTGCCGACATCCCTCATGTTGGCACACAAAAGGACATATATGGATTGAGGGTTGCCCAAAACACTATAGATGGGATTATTATGAACTACATTCATCATCCATCCAGCTGGTTATTTTTACCCTTTTTCCATGTCAAGTCATATACTCGACTCTCTATATATGCAACTCACATGTCATACGCGAGTCTCAGTTGTTGCATGTCGCGTATAGATGTATATGCGGGTTTCCTTTAGAGAAACTCGTGGATCATACGCGAGTTGCTAGTCTTGATACCCATGGATACTTACCTTTGACATTAAAAATAAAAACACACGATTACTTGAGATTAGTTAAGCCATTTACCTTAATCTCATTAATTGTCTCAACCTTCGAAACTGCGTTATTTCACCAACTATAAATACATGCCTTAGGGAGGGTGTTGGGGATATACACTTGGAGAGCAAAGTTATGCTGGTGGAGTTTATACAGAAGTATTTGGAGCAGTGGAACTCAGAATCCTTTGGCTGGAGAGGAGTTCTTGTCTCAGGCGTTGGGTTGTAATCTGAACTTCTTCATTATTGATAATAAAGAGAATCCTTCTTCCATATTGTGTCTTGAATGTATCCCATATATTGTGGTTTGATAAATGTTTATGTTTCAGCATTCTGTATATGATTTATCTAACCTATTTATATATATATGAATCATCTTGTATGTGGAAGATTGATCCTTGATAGGTGAAGGAGAAAGCATCCCTGAAGACTTTGGAGGAGAAGCAGAGCGGAAGAGGACAAGCTAGGATCAACTGTCGTGTATCGGGTGAGTCTTTCCCATCCTCCTATTTCCTTTACTACAATATAGAGTCAATTATATGCAAGTTTATTGAGTATGTTGGTAACCCCAGACCTTCGGTTATAAGGTGTTTATTCCTGTACAACACCCAACTGTCCAAAATTTTTATCACTTCCAAAGTGACCTTCCATACCTCCATTATGTTTCTCCTGTATCAAGTTCTCTCTCATAGAACACCTTGGTACACATAGTTTACTATTTTTAAAGAGTAAACCATC
Source organism: Pseudotsuga menziesii (assembly GCA_001517045.1). NCBI lineage: Eukaryota > Viridiplantae > Streptophyta > Pinopsida > Pinales > Pinaceae > Pseudotsuga > Pseudotsuga menziesii. Next base: position 815,117 of record LPNX010252096.1, on the reverse strand, counting down.
TTGTAGGGTACACTCCATCCATGGCTCTCTATCCCCCTCCAATGGATTCTTACTAGCCCTATAAGATTCCTGGAAATCAATGTCAATTCATACAAATCTCTCAAATGCTCAAATACGAAGACTTGGATCTGATTCTCTTTCATAATCAATAGTCTCCTACTCAAAGCATTAGCTACTATGTTTGACTGTCCACTTATGTGTTTCAACACAAAGGTAAAGCTCTGTAAGAACTCAACCCACTTGACATGTTTCAGATTCAACTTAGGTTGCTGCATATTATACTACAATGCATGGTTTTCAGAGTACAACACAAATTATCTAGGCATCAAGTAGTGCCTCCAATGCTTCATTGCTTGAAAAATAGCATAAAATTCCTTCTCATACGATGAATACTTTTGCTTGGCATCATTCAGCTTCTCACTGAAATACGCTATAGGCCTGTCCTCCTGACTGAGTATAGATCTAGTTTCTACTCCACTAGCATCACACTTCACTTGGAAAGGGTGGGTGAAGTATGGAAACTTCAATACAGGTTGTTCAGTGATCTTGTTCTTCAAGAACTGAAAAATATTTTCATCCTCTACTGTCCATTGAAATGGTTGTCTATCCTTGTTAATTGTCTCAATGATAGATGCACAAATACTACTAAAATTCTTTATAAATTTCCTATAGAAACTTGCCAATACATGAAATCTTCTTACCTCAAATATGTTCCTTGGTGAAGGCTGTTGAAATATTGTAACTTTGAAGAATATTCTATATATATTTCTTTGTGGTCCCCGATGGTCCTACCAGGAGAACCACTTGTATTACTTTGTAACCCAATGCTCCTAATCGGAAGAACTAATAAGAGTCATGAGGCAGTTCCCTCTAATTGTAAAGGTGGGTCATTAGCACCCCAGTGTGATTACTTGAGCCTACATGTGTAACTCGAGCCTACATGATTAAATCGAGCCTACATGACAGGTGAGTTAACATAAGTAAACGGATGAATATAAATAGAGGTTTAGTGCTCCTCATTTGGAACACACACTCTCACTTGTGTAGCGCATTAGTGGAGAAGAGAAGTAGCTGGAGAAGGAGGAGGATCAGGCTTTGATCCCCTTGTTGGTTTTATCTTTTATCTTTTATCTTTTTGGGGCATCTATATTGAGGAAGTTTTTGCTGGTTTTTTCCCTTTAGGTTTTTCCCAGGATAAATATTTGTGTTCCTTTTGTATGGTTGTGCTTGTCTATCTTTCAGTGATCATGTTTATATGCTTTTGTTATGAAAATGAAATGAAGTACTGATGTCTTAGCTAAGCATATGAAAATTTAACATGGTATCAGAGCCACCCTGAAAATAAGACATTTTGCAGCTACATAATCTAGGGCTTCTTACTTTTTGGTTCTCTCTCCACAATCGATCAGCAAAAGAAGGCTAGGCTGACTCTCCATTGAAGGGCGCATCTTTCTGTCGAAGCGGAATTCGATTCTGAGCATCTTCAGTTTTCGATGTGGAAAATTAGGGCTTCTTTCAAAAGAAGAATTTTTGAGTGATCCCAACATAGGATTTTTCTCCTCATCAAAATCGAAGTTTAGAGACCTTGATCAAGATTTTTGGTTGGGTGAAACTCCGGGAAAGTCAAACCCTAGTTTGACCTAGAGCTAGAAAAACCCTAAATACTAAAACTACTAAGTTTTTGTATATTCACCACATCCCAATATTGGAGAAGTCTCAGGAGCGGAAAAATTCAAAGACCAAAGATATAATCCTGATGAACATTGTGTCCAAAATTCAGCCTCATATTCGCTATATTCTAGGAGCTATGATCCCTCCACGTTAGGGTTCCAGCCTCTTCCAGAATTCATCCCTAAACAGGACACCTAGGGAAAATTGCTATATCTTGGGATACAGAGGTCCAAATGGAATTCATGAAGATGTTACAGAAATATCATGGACTTTAATTTCTATGTTCTGAATTTCAGAACCTGAATATCAACCAGTGACACGTGGAATTCCATACAACACTATTCTGAACAGTCCTGTAACAGGTCACCTTGGGAAAATGATCATAAATCCCAATTTGTGAAACCAATTCTAATGAAACCTGTGGTGTTGGATCAGGGACATGAAATTTTACCTCAGTGCCAAATTTCAGACACTAAGGAGTATTAACTTCAGAGATATCACATAAATAGTAATAGGAATTTCTGCAGAAGAAATTGGAAAACTAGGGCTTCCTGTTCCGGGAGCTTCCCTCCACTGTTTTTAGAAAAGGAGTACATTGCACAGTTCCATTTGAAGAGATATATCTTTATATCCAATCAAATCTGAAATATTCCAAGTTTTTAAAATTAGGGTTTCTCTGACAAACCCTAGATCAGCCAGCTCCAGAAGCAGGATGGACACCTCAAATCGGTAAGATCTAATCTTTTGCTATTTGCATTTGAGGTTCTCATTTCAAAGTGATATATCACATCAGCTTGATGACAAGCTTGGTGAAGTTGACAACTTCCAAGCATTGAAGTATTTGATCTCTTTGAATAAAATGAATTGGACACCTTCATGAGTAGAGAGGTTCCAATTCCAGAAGGAGATGAGGCTCAAAGCCTTACACAAGAAGAACTTGATCAAGGCCAAGAAGATCATTGTTGATTCAATCACGGATCAACTTGTACCACAAGTGTCTTCCCTAAAGACACCGAAGATGTTTGATTCCTCGATCAAGCTATTTGAAGATAAGAACATAAATCAGAAGATGGCTTTGAGAAAATATTTGAAGAATGTGAAGATTCAAAATGCAGAACATCTTGAAGTGGTAGAAGAAGAATTGGAGAATGCAGAAGTGGTGATAGCCACCTTGAATGGTCTCCCAGGATCATAGAATTCATTCATTCAAGGAATATGTGCCAGAAGGAAGTAATTACTTTCAACAGACTCTTGGAAGAAGAAGAAGCTCAAATCATAAGAAGAGAAGAAGAAGATGGAAGCAATTGAAGATCAAGCTCTCACCATTCAGAGAATATC